>JASVEL010013585.1:0-121794 GCA_032618575.1 Nicotiana noctiflora
AGTAATATAAGCATTCTGAGTTACCATATAGGTGGATAGATATTCATGTCTTAGGATTCCTTATCAAAAAAGCTTACACATCTTAATACATACATGATCCACTAAAGACCTCACATTTACTCATCATACGCATGATGCAAAATTGAGTTCTTCTTAATCAACGTTTCCACAGCCATATTCAATCTCTTACAACTGTCTTTTTGGATGTAGGTATAGTTGTATTACAAATAAAATAAAATTAGGATTTTGAATTTTTACAATTGAGCTCTACCATATGATATAGATTAAGAAGAAAGAATGACAACCCTAAATGCCCTCTAGCTTCCTGTTTATAAGTGTGGTGCACAACACACCCATAAACAAGACTCTACTAGACACGGTTTGTAGACAACCTAGGACAGATCGGCTCTGATACAAAGGATGTCATGCCTCAAACCTGAAGAGGCGTGGCCAACACCCAATGCCATACTCGGCCCGAGCGTACCACTTTGTAACGGTGAACTCTAGAGGAGTAGCCCTCAATATACGCCGATGAGACCATATTCCAACCAGTTTATCTCGAACATGGCAGATATTCTTCCAATACCAGCCGCTATCCACCACTATATTGTATTGCCACCAATTTATATTTTTGAAGTAGATATGGTTGATCTATTTAACCTGTAGTGAGTCAGTTTTATGAGTTATATCCCAAACATATTTCCCAATAACCGCCTCATTCCAGACTACACAATCCCTTATACCTATTCCTCCTTATTGCTTTGGTCTACACACAAGGTCCCAAGCTACTAAAGGGACTGTTTATTTTCACCTTACCATCCTATAGGTAATTGCAACACATTACTGTAATACTCTTTAAAACTGCTTTAGGAAGAATGAATATCGAAGCCCAGTATGTATGAATCTACCATCAAGACTGAATTTATCAATTGCACCCGACTTGCATATAATAAGTTTCTTGAACTACAGCTGCTTATTTTGGTTATCAACTTATCCACCAACACTTGACAATCCATTTTGGACAACTTCTTAGATGATATTGGAATCCCTAAGCATTTGAATAGGAGCTTGCCTCTACTATACCTTATGATTTCACATAAGTCTTCTATCTCCTGTGCTATCATGTTTACAGCAAATATATTTGACTTCCTGTAATGACCTGGCCCTTCGTTACGGGAATTACCACCCTGTTACTTTGTATTTATATGTTTCCTATTTTTATATCGGTCTTAGAGTCTATCGAGTGAGTTAGCAGTAATTCTGGTTGAAAACGAGGAAAATAGCCTTTTGGAAGGGAGCTTGAATATGGGAAGTCAACCTGCAATTGACTATTTTGTTAGAGGGCTCGAAATCAGACTCTGATAATTTGGTTAGTTCCGGGAGATGATTTGTGACTTAGGGGAGCAAGCGGAATTGAATTTGGAGGTCCGGTGTAGAAATAGGCTTGAATCGGCTAAGGTTGAATTTTGGCGAAATCCAAACGGTAGGTGAGATTTTGATCCGGTGGTCGGAATAGAATTCTGACAATTTTAGTAGCTTCGTTATCTGATTTTGGATATGTCTGCAAATTTTTAGGTTATTCGGATGCCATTTGGTCAAGTTTTGGATTGAATGTTAGTTACGGAAGTTTTGAAGAAACTTAGGCTTGAATCCGTGTGAAAATGTTAATTTTGATGTTTAGGATGGTGTTTTTATGATTGGAACGAGTCCGTATCATGTTTTGGAGTATGTTGGTAGTTTTTGTTGGGGTCCCGGGGGCCTCGGGATGAATTCGGACCATCATCCGGGCATTTGGAACTTAGAGGAAACTGCAGAAAATTGCAGAAAACTGTGCAGGATTTTAAGCCTTTGCGTTCTAGAGGCTAAGGCCGCGTTCGTGTAGGCTGGGTTAAGATGAGCATCGCGTTCACGATTAGGCTGTCCCATTCATGTAGGCAAAGTTGGACGAATCTTCGGATTCGCGTCCTTGGAGGTCGCGTTCGCGTAGGAGGAAAATGCTGGGCATCGCGTTCATGTGAAGGGGAGATGCGTTCGCGTAGAAGAAATGTGGGCCGCTGGGAAGTTGTTTTTCGCGAACGCGTGGGAGGCGTCGCGTTCGCGAAGAGTAACCTGGAGCTGGGCATCGCGAATGCGTAGGAGGTCACGCGAACGCGTAGAGTAATTTGGTAAGGCAGTGAATTAAATTCAAGAAGCAGTGCAGTTGTGGGTTCATTCACAAGAACACAAATTTTGAGCCCTAGAGAGAGAAACTCATGGGAAATTGCAAGGAAATCATCGGGTACTCATCGGAGGTAAGTTTCTTGACTCAAAAACACAATTTTATGGTAGACTTAACATCAAAATTCATGAATTTGGGTGGAATCTGTGAAGAATTATGGCCTAGGTATTGAAAACGAAAATTTGACTTTTGAAAGGCCATTTGAACTCCGATTTCGATAAATTTTATGTGCACGGACTCATGACGAGACGAGGATCGCGTTGGTACTAATTTTGGAATTTTTCGAGCAGCGGGCCCGGGGGTCAGGTTTTATCAACTTGGTGTATTATCGCATATTTCATATAAATTGAATTGGGTTATGTTTCTTTGACCCGTATTTGACATAATTGTTGTGGTTTGACTAGATTCTATGTGCGAGGCAGCAAATTTCGAAGGAAAAGGAATTGCGGACGAGTGTACAACCAGCTAGAGGTGAGTAGTTTGTGTATATGGTAGCTTGAGCGTTCGAAACCCCGGCTTAGCACATTATGATGCTAGTAGGGCGTGGTTCGCACCCCGTGGCAGGTGAGGGATTGATTGGGACTGGGGATTGAGACTTAGTCCATCCCGAATGAGTATAATATGATATTATTGGTTGAAAAGCATTGTGTTTGATATAATTGTGGGCTGTAAGCCGCGTTGAGGCCTTGTGCCAACCTGTAGTATCCCTAGGGGATAGTCATATACATGATAGCTATACTTGCTTAATCACTGATCTTAGTCCTAGTTTAAAATCACAGTATTGAAATGCTAAGTCACATGTTTTGGAAAAATTAAATAAAAGTTAAAATATTTTCATAAGTTATGAACTGGAACCTGGAAATAAATAATTTGAGCTGTGTTGTGTGATATGATTGTTGTGGACTGAGGATGTATCGGGTTGCACGCCGCATCAATTGATATGATATGAGGATCGGGCCGCACGCCACAACGGTATTGCGCTTGGGCTGTAGGAGCCCCTCCGGAGTCTGTACATACCCCTAGTGAGCATCGTCGACGTTAAATGGATCGGGCTACATACCGTAGCATTTATGTGCATTGCATTGCATTTTTGTCTGTGAATTATCCGTGATAGTGGTAATGCACTATTGTTGTCGATAGTTCGTAGGAGGAAGCGGACTGTACTTTAGCTTTATTATGTTGTATTATGTGGATTTCTTACTTTCAGCTACTTGTATATATTTATTACTCACTGAGTACGTAGTACTCACCTCTCCTCCCTGCACCTTTGTGTGCAGATTCAGGTACACAAGAGGGATAGACGAGCACTCCAGCTTTTATCAGTATTTATCCGAGTTGTTGAGGTAGTTGCTGGCGTTCGCAGGACCTGGCTTTTCTTCTTATTCCAGTTTTCCTTTGTATATACATTATTCAAACTTGAGTATTTGGTTTAGATATTGTTATCCGATCATGTTTAGAGGCTCTCGACTTGTGACCCTAGATCTTTGGGTGGTTATTCAGTTTATGCTTTATTGTTGACATAAATGTTCAGGTAATTGATTTGAGCTTCATGCTCGGGATGAGAGTGTAAATGGTCGGGCTTGCCTAGCAGTTGTGTTGGGCACCATCACGACCGGGATTGGGGTCGTGACAAGTTGGTATCAGAGCCTAGGTTACTAGGCCCATGAGTCTTGAGCCGGTTGGTAGAGTCTCGTGGATCGGTACGGGGACGCCTGTACTTATCCTTGGGAGGCCGCAAACCTTTTAGGAAAACACTTCACATTTCTTGGAATTCTTATCGTGCGTACTTGATTCATCTTGAGAGGTAATCTTTGAAATTCCTTCCACACATCCGTGTACGCTTCGAGCGCTCAGTAATATAATTTCCTTAAGAGCTTGTGATTTCTTGATCGAGGGGCGAGATATAATCTCTGTGAGTTCATGTTGGGCCAGTCGGGAGGACTTGAGGCCAGATCTTTGTCTATGACTTGAACACCCCGGTGCTGATTTTAGAAACTGGTATTATGAAATTCCGTGTGATCGGTATTGTCCCTAACTGTGGAAATGGTAGCTTAATTGTGTACGAGCTGTTAGGTGTTAGATCCTTATTGTAATCTGTTGTGTAGCCCTGAGCTATGGGCGTGGTGAATAATTATCATATCTCTTAGTTGGAAGGTAAAGTGCCTTACATGTAGTAAAACGAGCTTAGACTCAGGAAGACTAAAGTGATTATGCTATGTATATCCTGGTGGAAGGTGTTGTACTGAAATACTTGATTGAGGCTAAATAGGTGGGTTGATTCTGATGTGTAATTGAAGGGTCCTTGATATATGTTATGATTCGAGCAGGTGCAGCGCATGTACAGGTATCAATTGTGATAATTTGATTCGTATAATATTGAGACTAATGTTGTTGATATACATTGTGGTGTCTTGTTGAGTTGTGGACGTATTGTTAGGATGTTTTGGTGATTCTCTAACGGGTGGATAGGCCAAATTACAAAGGAAACTCTGTCAAAATTTTTGAAAAATTTGGGACTTAGAAAATATTTCTGTCACCTAAAGTGAGTAGGCTCAACTGTAGTGTGTGTATAAATACAAGAGTTGCAGAAGATTTAAGGTCTCTGATGATTCGAGTCTCTGTCAAGCTTGTAAATGACTTGAGTTTAATCTCACTAAAATATTGTGGCATCACTTGAGTAAGAATGCTATGAGTGGCTAAAAGTGCTTTAACGTATGGCTCAAAGCTAAGTTGGGGAGGTTGTCATTGATTAACTGATTGCATTATTGTGTGATGCGTTGGTTCTGTCTCTAAGTATGTTGGGAAAATTCTGATAAAGGTTACGGTGCTTCGTAGATGTGAAGAGATCCTAGGATGATTTGAACTGTTGTTGGTAAAGAATGTTCGATGTATAGAAAAGAAAGATAGCTAAGTGCATCTGTATGTAATCATGTTCTGCTGGTGTCAGAATTCTAACAAGGCACGAGTGGTTCTGTCCAATAAGACAGTTGAATGATAATTGAATAAGGGTGAATGACGCCCGAGAATAGTCCTGTGTTGTTCAAGATTTTGCTTGTAACGGTAAGGTGTCTTAAGATTGTGTATGTGGCTAAAGACGATGGTTTCGTTAGAAGGGATCAAGACTTGTGTAATGATATGTGAATGATGAGATTCTATGTATCTATATTGGAGAGTAATGATAACAAATTCAAAAATCACAGGAAGTTTTTCAAAATAAAGCATTGTAGAATACGGTACTTCTGGGAAACATTGAGAGAGTATTCAGCGGCCTATAAGCCTTAGACCATGTAGTCTCGTGTATGAGTCTTGTGTGGTAACCTGAATTGGGGTATGGTGATCCCTCAGTAAAGGAGAGTATTAAATGAAAGATGATAGTAAAATCGAAACAGTATGAAAAGGATATGACTAACTCCTGGTATGTGTTCGAAGTAATGAGTTTTGCAACTATGGTGCGACCAAGCTCTCGAGTGCTGGCAGTTGCGTAGCTCAATGTGGGTAAAAGGACTTAGTCCTGGCAGTTAAACTTATGCAATGAATTGGGAGAAAGAGTTTGTGATGTGTTCTACCGTGGTTTGAAAGTGAGTATATTTCTGTCGGTATGCGAAACATGGAATGTGTAATGACTTTTCTTCTATATGGGATGATGAAGGTCCTTGACTAGTTGAGTGCGTTGATGTATGTGGCGTAGGAGAGGTATGGAAATTTTCCATGTTATCTTAGTGTGGTATGGTATATGCGATGTGTTATGGGAAGTTGATAATGGCATGTTCAAGGTCTTGAGATCAGTTCATAATATATGGGAAGTCATTAAAAAATTATTGAGCAGTGCGGGTAGCTGCAGGTGATTTAAGAATCAATCAATGGTACTGCTATGCTAGTGGTTTGGCAGGATATATGGTAAAAAAGGACAAGGTAATGTAAACTGATAATATCTAGTGGTTTGGTGGTATTCTCTTGTGGGATCGATTGTGATGTTTGAGTTATTGATGTCATATGGAAATTTCTGAATGACTTTCGTGGTATGAATGGATGCTTGATGTGTGTTATGTTCTCGTACAGTGGAGTGTGGAATCAGGCATGGTGATTCATGTGTTATATAGGTGATAGAGACTAGAAGTTCTCGTAATCCGCCTAGACAGTGGTTGTATATCGTGTGTATCGGCACCATTTAACGATCGTTGGAAATTGGAAGCCCTAGTAGCTCTCTCTTAGCTTGATATGATGAATTTGGGGTATGATACTTTATTTCAGACTGGTTGTCATAAGTCAGGTCGTCTAGACAAATGTGATATGGACTATGTCGGAAGTGGCACAAATTGCATAGTAGAATGCATCGCAGTATGCTCCAGCAGGGTAGTTTCACCCAGGACCAGCGGACGGCTGGTAGGTGTTGCTTTGTCAGTTGGGCCTTCGTGGCGGATATCAGTGTAGAGGTCTCTACAATTGAATCAGCTCCGGTATTGAGGAACTTTGTCGGATGCATTTTTTGTGGCCGAGCTTTAGGCTATTTATGCTTATCGTAATGAGCAATTTGACTCGGTGTGCATTTCCTTTTGCAAGATTTATGTGTGGATCGGGTGGCATGCTGCCACGGGTTATTTGGATCGGGTGGCACGCCGCCACAGGTATGGTATCTGGATCGGGTGGCACGCCGCAACGGGTATGTTAGTTTGAGCAGGTTGCACACCGCAACCGTGTGACATGGAGAATAGTTTTTCTATATGTTACCTTATGTACAATACTTCCTAGTCTCTAAGGAAAATAGTATTGGGTGTCGCTCGGCAAATGGTGCATCGGTTGTGTCCCTACAAGACTTGATGGCGTATATTAATTATTTCACTGTGGGTGAGATTGATCGCTTGAGTTCAGGCCTAAATTTGTGCGTGGCTGACTGTTTGGAGCATGGTGACTTAAGGTGCTTCAGGAGTAATAGTGTTTGGATGGAATTATGAGCCGTGGCAATGCCACGTAAAGTTATGACCTTTCGAGGAGGATTTAGGTACTCTAATTCTATGATGTGAGACGAGATCTCAGTTATGTATTGTGATGGTATTGAGGAATTTGAATTACAGCTCTTTTATTAAGGTAGTTGTCATGATTTGAGTATGTTAAAGCGTTTCTTATTGGAGCATGTGTTGTGCTCGTCGTGGCTTAGGCCGGTGTTGAGGTGTCATATCACTAGTGCGGTATGTTATAATCGGAATGATCTTTGGAGCCATTAATGAGTGTGGGCATATGTGGTTACAGCTGGTTAAGAAGGTGATATCGAGGTTTGGCTCCGAAATCTATTGTGGTATCAGTTAAAAGGGAAATGGATTCATGAATGGATGACCTGAGAGATGGATTCGATATATCCCGTGTTCGGTTGCCGTGGGCAATATATGAAGGTGTTGGAATAAGACTTTAGCTAATGGAGAAAGGCTTTTCAGTTAGTACTTGGTTACCTTGGCCAATGGTTGTGATTTCAGGGCATCGTCTCGAGCGATTGGGTTGTTTGGCACATTATGTAATCTCACCGAAGTGGCGAGTATGGACTATTATAGTTGGATCATGTGTATCCTGAGTATAGACGTGGGATTCAGAATTGGAATATGTTTTTTGAAAGTGCCATGTGGTCTATGTTTCAGATAGATTGTGGAAGTTCAGCCATATTGTGTTATCGGACTTATGATAGATAGGGTGACGTGATACCACCCCGCATATATACTTGGTAAGGTCAGTAAGCTATTGGGTTGCTTCGAGTACAACTCTGGGTACGCTCGAGGACGAGCGTTTATTTAAGTTGGGGAGAATGTAACGACCTGGCCTGTTGTTACGGGAATTACCACCCTGTTACTTTTTATTTATATGTTTCCTGCTTTTATATCGGTATTAGAGTCTATCGGGTGAGTTAGGAGTAATTCTGGTTGAAAACGAGGCAAATAGCCTTTTGGAAGGGAGCTTGAATATGGGAAGTCAACCTAGAGTTGACTATTTAGTTAGAGGGCTCGGAATCGAACTCTGATGATTTGGCTAGTTCCGGGAGGTGATTTGTGACTTAGGGGAGCAATCGAAATTGAATTTGGAGGTCCGGTGTATAAATAGGCTTGAATTGGCTAAGGTTGAATTTTGGCGAAATCTGAATAGTAGGTGAGATTTTGATCCAGGGGTCGGAATGGAATTCCGACATTTTCTGTAGCTTCGTTATGTGATTTTGGATATGTCTGCAAATTTTCAGGTCATTCAGACGTCGTTTGGTCGGGTTTTGGATTAAATGTTAGTTTCGGAAGTTTTGAAGAAACTTAGGCTTGAATCCGTGTGAAAATGCTGATTTTGAAGTTTAGGATGGTATTTTTGTGATTGGAACAAGTCTGTATCATGTTTTGGAGTATGTTGGTGGTTTTCATTAGGGTCCCGGGGACCTCGGGATGAATTTGGACCATCATCCGGGCATTTGGAACTTAGAGGAAACTGCAAAAAATTGCAGAAAACTGTTCAGGATTTTAAGCCTTCGCATTTGCGAGGCTAAGGCTGTGTTCGAATAGGCTAGGTTAAGATGAGCATCGCGTTCGCAATCAGGCCGTCGTGTTCGCGTAGGTAAAGTTGGACGAAGCTTCGCTTTCGCGTCCCTGGAGGTCGCGTTCACGTAGGAGGAAAATGCTGGGCATCGCGCTCGCGTGAAAGGGAGACGCGTTCGCGTAAAAGAAATGTGGGCCGCTGGGAAGTTGTCTTTCGCGAATGCGTGGGAGGCGTCGCGTTCGCGAAGAGTAAGCTGGAGCTGGGCATCGCGAATGCGTGGGAGGTCACGCGAATGCGTAGAGTAATTTGGTCAGGCAGTGAATTAAATTCAAGAAGCAGTGCAGTCGCGGGTTCATTCACAAGAATACAAATTTTGAGCCCTAGAGAGAGAAACTTACGGGAAATTACTGGGAATTCATCAGGTATTCATCCGAGGTAAGTTTCTTGACTCAAAAACATAATTTTATGATAGAATTAACATCAAACTTCATGAATTTGGGTAGAAACTGTGAAGAATTATGGCCTAGGTATTGAAAACGAAAATTTGACTTTTGAAAGGCCATTCAAACTCCGATTTCGATAAATTTTATATGCACGAACTCGTGGCGAGACGAGGATCGTGTTGGCACTAATTTTGGAATTTTTTGAGCAGCGGCCCGGGGTCGGGTTTTACCAACTTGGTGTATTATCGCGTATTTCGTATAAATTGAATTGGGTTATGTTTCTTTGACCCGTATTTGACATAATTGTTGTGGTTTGACTAGATTCTACGCGCGAGGCAGTGAATTTCGAAGGAAAAGGCATTGCGGACGAGTCTACGACCGGCTAGAGGTGAGTAGTTTGTGTATATTGTAGCCTGAGGGTTCGAAACCCCAGCTTAGCACATTGTGACGCTAGTAGGGCGTGGCTCGCACCCCGTGGCAGGTGCGGGATTGATTATGACTGGGGATTGAGACTCAGTCCATCTCGAATGAGTATAATATGATATTAGTGGTTGAAAAACACCGTGTTTGATATAATTGTGGGTTGTAAGCCGTGTTTGGGGCCTTGTGCTGACCTGTAGTATCCCTAGGGGATAGTTATATACATGATAGCTATACTTGCTTAATCACTGATCTCAGTCCTGGTTTGAAATCACAGCATTGAAATGCTAAGTCACATACTTTAGAAAAATTAAATAAAAGTTAAAGTATTTTCATAAGTTATGAACGGGAACCTGGAAATAAATAATTTGAGCTGATGTGTGACTTAAATGTTTGTTGTGAACTGAGGATAGATCGGGCTGCACGCCGCAACAGTTGATATGAGGATCGGGCTGCACGCCGCAGCAGTATTGCGCTTGGGCTGTAGGAGCCCCTCCGGAGTCTGTACATACCCCCAGTGAGCATCGTCGACGTTAAATGGATCGGGCTACACGCTGTAGCGGTGATGTGCATTGCATTGCATCTTTGTTTGTGAATTATCTGTGATAGTGGTAATGTACTGTTGTTGTCAATAGTTCGTAGGAGGAAGTGGACTGTAGTTTAACTTCATTATGTGGTATTTTGTGAATTTCTTACTTTCGGCTACTTGTATATATTTATTACTCACTGAGTACGTAGTACTCACCCCTACTCCCTGCACCTTTGTGTGCAGGTTCAGGTACACAAGATGGATAGACGAGCACTCCAGCTTTTATCAGTATTTATCCGAGTTGCTAAGGTAGCTGCTGGCGTTCGCAGGACCTGGCTTCTCTTCTTATTCCTGTTTTCCTTTGTATATACATTATTTAGACTTGAGTATTTGGTTTAGATATGGTTATCCGATCATGTTTAGAGGCTCCTGACTCGTGACCCTAGATCTTTGGGTGGTTATTCAGTTTAGCTTTATTGTTGATAATAATATCCAGGTAATGGATTTGAGCTTCATGCTCGGGATGAGAGTGTAAATGATCGGGCTTGCCTAGCAATTGTGTTGAGCGCCATCACGATCGGGATTGGGGTCGTGACACTTCCCTACCTTTGTTGTTAGCCCTGAAGCATTAGAAAATAATCTTAAATATTTATAACATCCACGTTAACATAATTAACTATCTTTGTAAACTTTTCAAAAATGATTTTATTTTTGAATCTACACTAATTGACTTACGACAGTACTCTTACGTACGGAAATATGGGTTGAAACATCTTATATCCCACCGGAAGCTCGAACAGGCGAACACCCCCTACTTCGACTCATAAAAATTGCAAGTCTTTATTTAAAGTTTGCTAAGGCGGGGGAGGGACACGTAAACCCTTATTGCACGACGTAGTATGAGCTACTTGAGGGATTATTGGTATGTGTTTGTGTAGAGTAGGTTATGATTATAATAATTTGTTAAACAAAGGATTAATATAATTTAAACAATATGTGATATATCTGACTAAAAAGTAAGCTTTATCAAAAGAAAATACATCTGAAGCTGAACGATGCCATATCATCCACATTTTTTTTTTATCTAATCTTTATCTTCTTTGCCAAACTATATATAATATTTGATTTATTGTATTCTAAAGATTGCCGGTGATTCTATTTTTAAAACTTGTAATCTTATGTATGTTTTTGTTTCTTTATGACTATATCAGCATTTCACCAAGTAAAATAAATAGTTAGTTACAGATTTTTCCTATATAAAAAATATTATTCTTTTCGAAAATAACTAAAAACGAATTAAAAAATGCAAATAAAGTGACAAAAAGAGAGTACCAAACTTCGCAGAGACCCCGTATCATATTCAGCACTTGTCCAGCATAAACAAATGGCAAACAAATAAATTATAAACTGCATACTACTTGTTAATTAATAGGTACCAAAATTGTAAAAGTTGGAGTATCATCTCATATGCAACTGACGAATGTAACACACACACACACACACACACACATATATATATATATATATATATATATATATATATATATATATATATATATATATATATATATATATATATATGGAACAATTGTCTCCAAGGATGACTTATATTGCTACGGGTCCGAATAGTAGTAGCAGCCAATACTAAAGCTTATATTAGGGTAGGCTAGGATGTTGTCCTTCCCCAAATATTATATAAATGTGAAATACTTTATATATTGGGCGACCCCTTCTTATTACTCCCATATGGTCCATTTAATTGATATTTTGGCTATTTTGTGGTCTATAATTAATATTTGATTTTATTCAATTATCAAGAAGAAATTAACTTTTTTTTTTAAGTTGCCATTTGAGTAAAGAGCCTAAATTCATTTGTTATACTTTCAATGAACAAATTAAAGTTTATATGGTCAACTTTATTGTTAGTTTTTCTAAAAAGAAAATTCCTTAATAAACATAAAAATAGTCAAAAAATTAATTAAAGTGGATCGAAAGGAGTATTATTACGTATTCTTAATAAAGAACAAATATTATCCAATAATTTCCCAAGTTGGAAAGTTGAGACCTCATATTATTAGTTTATATTTTGGTGGATGTTTGGTCTATAATTGTGCTTCTAAATTAGTTAAAGGCCATTAATATTTAATGACTTTTGACCAACAAATTAGGTGCGGTTGAATGAGTCTTAAACGATGACATGAGCATTAAGGCGAGCGAAAATAATAATTGTGCTTCTAAATTAGTTAAAGGCCATTAATATTTAATTATCTTTTTTTTTAGTTCGCCGGAGAGTTTAAGGTCCAAATGGCACTATTACGAGTTTAAGTTGACTTCAAAGTTGGATATTTTTCATTTCTTTTTTATTTTATATATTACTTCGAGTGGAACTTTTATATATTTACATTGTACAAAAATTACTAATATAAAATAGTTTACTTATTACAATCATCAGCTAAAATAAATAAAAAAGAAATCAACCAGTTATGTATAAATTAAAGGAAAAATGCATTAGTACCCTCCTAACATATAGCCGGATTTTCAACTGCACATTTTATTTTTGCGGGGATAAGAGGGGTTGCTCAAGCAACCTTCACTTCCAACCAAGAGGTTGTGAGTTCGAGTCTCCCAAAGAGTAAGGTGAGAAGATCTTGGAGGGAAGGATGTTGAGGGTCTATTTGGAAACAGCCTCTCTACCCCAGGGTAGGGGTAAGGTCTGCGTACACACTACACTCCCAAGATCCCACTAAGATAATGAATTGTTGTAGTACTTTATCTTTGCGGGAATTCTATTACCCCTAATTTTATTTTAAATGTTTATGGAAGCCCGACTATAGGTCAGGAAGGTAATCATACATTTTTCCTAAATTAAAACATATTCTTTTTAGTGATTAATAGACTTGTGAATATGGAGAAGACCACAAGAAAAAAAAATTTATTTTGTTTGAAATAGTTTTTCCAACGTTTGCCGAATTTTTTTCCTTTTAATAACAAGTTCCGCTTCTTTTTTCTTATATTTCTTATTTTAAAATCTTATTTGGGTCATTTTTCAAAAGGGAAGAACAATCTACAGTGCAAAGAAGGACAAGAAGAAAATCCAACGAGTAGTGGATAGGCTGACTAATTCTCTTTGACATCGATTGAAATATTTATAGCGATGTTTTTTGTGATTTCATACTTTAACTAAAGATTTTAATGACGTATTTTGACATGTCATTAAAGATAAGATGTAAAATTTAAAATGAAAAAACTTTCAACTATATAAAAATGTCAACAAATTAAAAATGACAAACTCAATTTTTTTTTTTTTTTGGTGATCAAATATTTATTCAACAAAAACTAAGAGTTATTACAACAAGTACTTAGTCTAGACTACATAGTGCCTAAATTATCTCTTTTTAAAGCATGAAAAGTAAAGACAAGCGGAACAACAAAGTTATGCAAAGTATAAAAGGTGTTTAGGCCGCAACCATTTTTAGCTAACAGGTCTGCTACTCCATTAGCCTTTCTAAAAATGTGATTCGGCTGAGGGTCATGCGCCATCCGTAATAGGTACCTGCATTTATCAATTAAGTTTTGGTAGAGACCTTTGTTAGATTTTAAGAGGTTTAATAGTTCCAAGCAGTCCGTCTCTATTACTAAAGGAAAGAGCTTCTTTGTTATTGGTAACTTGATTCCATGGAGTAAGGCTAAGATCTCCATGTAGATATTGGTAGCATACTTATAGCCCATATTGAAGCCTAAGATCCAATTCCCCTCATTGTCTCTAAACACACCGCCTATTCCTCCCACTCCTCGGTTTCTCGCACATGCTCCATCTATATTGAGCTTAAAGAAATTTGAGT
Organism: Nicotiana noctiflora; assembly: GCA_032618575.1. NCBI lineage: Eukaryota > Viridiplantae > Streptophyta > Magnoliopsida > Solanales > Solanaceae > Nicotiana > Nicotiana noctiflora. The sequence continues at coordinate 13,951 of JASVEL010013585.1, forward strand.
TCGGAGGTTCCCATTTTACATAAATGACATTTTTAATGGGGTTTAAGGACTTATTGTTTTGCCATATAGAGGAATTCAATGGCCTTACTAATGGGTTGGCTTTTGTTGATGGGTGCTATATTCTTTCGGAATAGGATCTCATTTCTAAACTTCCATATGTGCCATAGGAGGAAAGGAAGAAAAAACCCCAACTAAGATTGTTTAATGGCCCTCTTGACAGGAGTTGTTTCTTTAACCACTCGTGAAGTATGTCTATTCCCTTAGGATTTTGGGCAAAGGGGTGATTGGTTTTGATTTGGTGCCAGATTTGCCTAGAGTAGTTACACCGGAAGAAGATATGCTCTATGTTTTCCGTTTCTTTTTTACAAATGGTACAAGTGTCTTCAAGGCAAATCCCTCTCTTTTTTAGCAGCTCCTTCATGGGTAGCCTATCCCAAAAGATAGTCCAAAGGAAGAATTTCTGTTTATTTGGGGAGTTAATTTTCTAAATCCATGCTAAATTTTTTGGGTTGCCTGTGTACTCTGAGACAACTTCATATGCCGCTTTGATAGAGAAGAAATTGTGTCACGATCCAAATTTTTCACCATCGGGATCGTGATGGCGCCTACTCGTGGTAGCTAGGCAAGCCAATTTACTCACCATTTTCATAAGCAAACCATCCTATTGTCATATTTACTAGCATGAATAATAATAAAAATAATAGCTGCGAAAATCTAATTTTATGAGTCTTAAATGTAAACTGCTCAACAATATCCTCTACCTAAGATGTGGAGTCACAAACTCACGAAACCACTAAGAATAACTACATATAATGGTTTGAAAGAAATATAACAACTATTTGTCTCGAAACAATGAGACAACAGTATAAATGAAAAACATAAGAAGAGACGCCGGTCCTGCGGACGCATGCAAGCTACCTCAGTCTCGTGGAAATGAAAATCCTGCTATCGAACTACTGTTGATGTTCCTGCTAAAAACCTGGACCTATGCAAAAATGCACAGAAATGTATTATCAGCACAACCGACCCCATGTGCTGGTAAGTGCCCGGCCTATCCCGACGAATTAGTGACAGGGCTAGGACCAGACACTCACATAAACCTGTGGGTCCCTATATACATATGTACCACAACACAACAGAAATACTAACTAAACAAATAAAAGAGGAAAATATGATATGGGGAGCATAATTGAATATATATATGATTCATCAATATAATAGAAACAGAGCACAATAATGGTTATCGCAAAATAAGAAATTTAATAATTGCACGGCATCACCCTTCGTGCTTTTACTCCCATTCTCATCCAAAAAATCGTATAAAAGTGCAAGGCATCACCCTTCGTGCTTTTACTCTCATTCTTACCCAAACAATCATATAAAAGTGCATGACACCACCCTTCGTGCTTTTACCCTCATAACTCTCATTCATGGCACGGAATGACCCTTCGTGCGAATATAATTAAAAATGGCACGGAATGACCCTTCGTGCAATATCACTCTTCCTCACCCAAACACCAATCACAACCAAACAGGCAAGAAGAACAAAATAAATAACAAGTACCATCCTGGCAAGGGATTAATCATAATTCCTTTCAATACTTTCAACTTTACTTCAATAATATTTATCATTCTAGCCAACGCTCCAAAATATTAATATTTCACAATTTATTCTCGAACTCTTCACATTTGTAGCAATTCATAATTTAGCTTAGGAGAGTTCCACATTAGTTCACATCATGTACCAACAACGTCTCACGGTCCTGCTAGACTCCGGTGTATAGACACTCGTCACCACGCCTATACACAACACTCGATCATTTAGCAAATAGAAATTTATTATACTCTAATCCTATTCCCTCAAGCTAGGATAGATCAAACACTTACCTCAAATCCTTGAAGTCTGCTTGACCTTCAACTATTATTTTACCACGTAATTCAACATCCAAGTTGCTCGAATCTAATCATAATTTGTTCAATTACTGTAGTAAACACTATATGAATTATTTTGAATGCATAAAAATAGTTTTTCCGAAGGTTTACTCAAAAATTCCCAAAACGCCCTGGGTCCACGTGATCAAGACGCGAGATTTTAAAATCCGGTTACCCATTCCCTTACGTGTTCAAATATATGATTTGTTTTAAAATCGAACCCCAAATTGAGGTCCAAAACCCCCAAATTTAGGAACCCTAGTTCTACCCTAAACTCCCAAAATTTCCATTAAAATCCTTGTTTTGAAGTTGAAATTATATTTAAAGATGTTAAGGAGTAAAGAAAAAAGATTTTTGAAGTTCCCGTGCTATGGATGCAAAACCCTTTTGTCCCCATTGTCTCATAGTTATGAAGCGGGCTACTTACGAACTTCCAAAATCTTTGATTCGAAGAGTTGGAATAACCTAAATTTCTACAGTGGAAGTCACTTACTAATCGTTTTGAAGAAGAAGAATTGTTTGGAAAATCGCCTTTGATGTTTTGGGTTTTGAAAAAGTGTAAAATAGCTGAAAATCTCGAATTTTATATACTTTTCGGGAAGCTGGCACGGACCGCACAAAAATGCCATGCGGTCGGGCTGAAAAGGGAAGAAAATGCACTCTCTGAACCTGGCCAGCATGGACCTCACCATTTTGGTGCGCGGCCGCGCTGGTCAAACGCGACCCATCACCCCTCTGAATTTGGCCACGCAGACCGCATAGAATTGCATTGCGGCCGCGTGGCTTCCAGCGCGGACCATATTGTTTTGGTGTGCGGCCGCGCTGGTTGTGCTTAAACCAACACTTTCTCTGAACCAGTCCACGCGGAGGGCATAGAAATGCATTGCGGCCGCGTAAGACCTGCTGTACTGCAATATCTTATATTTTTAAGCTAAGGCCTCTCGGGGCCTACTCAAAACTCACCTAAGCCCTCGAGGCTCCAAACCAATTATATTCATTGGCTCAAAAACATCATACGAACTTGCTCGAGTGATTAGATCGCTAAAATAACATCACATTCAACGAATTAAACCCCAAGATTATTACTTCTCATTTTCCTTAATGATTTCAGAAAACAATACTAAAAAGAAATTCTTTTACTCAGGTTCTAGACCTAGAATTTTGACTTCGGGCACATGCCTGAGTCCCATATTTTTCTACGGACCTTCCGGGACTGTCCAAACTCGGGTCCGGGTCCGTTTACCAAAAATATTGACCAAAATATTAGTATCAAAATTCTTCAAATTATTCACAGAATTCACATATTTAAACATAAAAATTTTTCGGCAACGCGCCCAGACTGCACACGCCAATCAAGGCAATATAAAATGAGATTTTTAAGGCCTCGGAAGTACTGGACAGATGAGTAAAACAGGTGATAAACCTTTGGGTCGTCACATCCTCCACCTATAAAAACAACCATTCATCCTCGAACAGACAAGAGAAGGAAGTACGTGAGTCGGGAACAAATGTGGATAACGACTCTGCATGTCAGACTCAGACTCCCAGGTCGATGCCTTAGGAGGCTGACCTCTCCACTGAACACGTACTACAGGAAAGATCTTACTGTCGAACTTGCCGGTCTAGAATAGCTACCGGCTCCTCCTCGTAAGATAAATCCTTGTCCAACTGGACAGTGCTCAAGTCTAAAACATGTGTAAGATCGTCGTGATACCTCTGAAGCATGAATACATGGAACACTGTATGCACGGCTGATAAGCTAGGTGGTAATGCAAATCTATAAGCCACCTCTCCCACTCGATCAAGTATCTCAAACGGACCAATGTACCTAGGGCTAAGCTTGCCCTTCTTTCCAAACCTCATTACGCCCTTCATAGGCGACATCCGGAGTAATACCCGCTCACAATCCATGAAATCTACATCTCGGACCTTACGGTCTGCATAACTCTTCTGTCTAGACTAAGCTGAATGCAACCTTTCCTGGATAGTCTTGACCTTATCTAAGGCTTTCTGAACTAAGTCAGTACCCAACCCATCCGACTGGAGATCGACATCGCCTACCATACAACACCTCATATGGAGCCATATGAATGCTAGACTGGTAGTTGTTGTTGTTGGCAAACTCTGCTAAAGGCAAAAACGGGTCTCCACGAGCCTCCAAAGCCAATGACGCAAGCTCGGAGCATATCCTCTAAAATTTGAATGGTCTGCTCAAGCTGACCGTCCAGCTAAGGATGAAATGCTGTGCTTAACTGAACCTGGGTACTCAACTCCTGCTAGACCACTCTCTAGAAGCGCGGGGTAAACTACGTAGCCCGATCTGAGATAATAGATACCGGCACCCCATGAAGGTGAACAATCTCCCGAATATAAATCTCCGCTAAGCTCTCAGATGAATAAGAGACTTCTACCGGAATAAAATGAGCTGACTTGGTTAGCCTATCAATAATAACCCAAATAGTATCAAATTTCTTCCGAGTCAACGGAAGTCCAGTAATGAAGTCCATTGTAATCCGCTCCCACTTCCACTCGAGAATCTCAATTCTCTGAAATACACCACCAGGCATCTAGTTCTCATATTTGACCTGCTGGCAATTTAAACACCGAGCGACATACGCAACAATGTCCTTTTTCATCCTTCGCCACCAATAATGCTGCAGCAAATCCTAATACATATTCGCGGTGCTCGGGTGAATAGAATACCGAGAACTATGGGCCTCCGCTAAGATCAACTCTCGAATCCCATCAACATTGGGCACACAAACTCGTCCCTGCAATCTCAACACCCTGTCATCATCTAAGGTTACCTTCATAGCACCTCCTCACTGTACAGTGTCTCTCAGGACACATAAATGGGGATCATCGAACTGCCTCTCACGGATACGCTCTAATAGAGAAGAACGAGTGACCGTGCAAGCCAACACCCTACTAGGCTCCGAAATATCTAAGCATTCAAATCGATTGGCTAAGGCCTGAACGTCTAGAGCAAGCGGCCTCTGGCTGACCGGAATATAAGCGAGACCATCCATGCTGGCAGACTTTTCACTCAACGCATCTGTCCAATTTTTTGAAAGATCTCATAGTCGTAGAATTCCGTGGGTAGCTCCGGAAGCCTTGCTCATATAGCTGAGTAAGTTAGTGTAGTTTTTGATGTTACGAACCTAGGCTCCCATTTTCTTACCGTAAGAAATTGGTTCCCTATGAACCATGGGCCTTCATGAAGGGCTTTGTTATAATTTTCCTCTTTCGTAAATTTTATTAGGTAATAGTCGCATCCCAAGTCTATGAGAGACAGATATTCAATTAGTTTGCTTATAGCGTGAAGTTTGTTTCGGAGAAACTGATTGCCTATTCTCCTTCCAAATATTTTGATGATAAGAGCGTTTGACTAGTTCTTATAGATAGGATCCTTGTCCTATGAGGTAATGGGTATGAAAAGTTCCGCGTTTGGGTAGTTGTTTGTTTCATCCTCATGTACATAGGTGACCAAGTCTATTTGGACTGTAACTTGGCTTCCTTTAGGATCATTTTTAGCTTATTTACCCGCTACTAAGGTGTCTAGGAAGGACATCCTCTTAGACGAGTTAGTTAGGTCGTTAGCTTTTACTTCAGTTTCTCCCCGTTGAGTTTCTTTGCATATTTCCATGTCCGTAGGGTTAGAGTTTGAGATAGGTGAAACCCTATTAATCCTTGTGAGTACTTCCTCGTTTGGTGTAGGTTATGAAGAGGTCACATTTACAGAGTTGTTCATGGCCATGCCATTTTGATACATGGAGCTTCTTTCATCTGTGTTCATTTTTAGTCAAGGAGGAGGGGGTTTGGAAAACTTAGGAAATGGGAGGCTGAGCTTTAGACGCAAGGAAATGAGATGGTAAGTAGTGAAATATACATAACTCAACTCTACACGTAGTTGAATTAAACTTCTTGATTATTAGTTTGACTTGGTGCCCAGATACTTAAATTTGTTGGTAGAAAATATATTCATGGGATTGACCTAACTTAAAATAGTATTAGGAATTCACTGTTGACATAACTACGACTTAATCATATATAAATAGTCAAGTAAAAAATACTCCCTCCGGTCCAAAATAAGTGATTTTTTTTATGTTTTCACACATATTAAGAAAGTCATCTTTTAGCATTAATTAGCAATAGAATTGACCATTTTAACCTTACTGTCTCACATAAACAATCCTAACAAATATTCTAACACTATTTACTCCAAGGACAATATAGGAAAAACATCATTAAGTTATTCTTGAAATCCGAAAAAATCACTTATTTTGGACCACAAAAAAAAGGTCAAAAAATCACTTATTTTGGACCGGAGGGAGTATAAATAGAGAGAATTAATTGTTGAACTCAATGTATTGACAACACAGGTCAAACTATTCCTAAATTTGTGGTGATTCAACTAAAACTTCAGCTGTGCTGACTTTAGGTTGCAAGTGTCAATAGGTCAACTGCTTCATTCTTTTTCTACTCCATCACTTAAAAGAAATTAATAAAAACAAAATACTTAAATCAGATTACAAATTTGTAAAAAAGGTTATTTTTCTCAAGCGTGATATTAACAGTTTTCTTAATATTTTTGGTTAATGAATAACAATTGTTTTCTTAATTTATCATTATTTTTTGCATATATTCAAGTATAAATAAAATGTTAAGAGACCTTCTTTTTGTTTCCCACATGCACATGGTGTCTGTTTTTGGAGCCTGACTAAGTCAGATTACGGAGGTGAAATATTCCCACCAAAGACAATTTTATTTTCCGGCTCGAACCTAAAATTTCTAATTATGAATAATAAAATATACAATATTCCTGAAATTCGGGTTCTCTCGTCTAAACAATTTCAGCCATACAAATTAACAAGACTAAAGTAAATAGTACTGACTACTGACAGTATTCGTCTTAAAACAGTTACGTGGCTGCCACATCAAACTTTGCCATCACACCCCTATCTCTCAATATAATAAACAATCATATAAGAAATATATTTATTACTCCTTTTCCTGTCAATTTACGCGACACTGCAAATCTTTTATCTGTCTTTTAAATATTTTAAATTATTAATATTACAACTTACAGTATTTTTTTTACATAATTTTCTAATACAAAAAATTTATAACAAAAATTTAAAAACTCTATTTATGAAATCACAAAAAAATTTGTCTCTTAATTTCAAACAATATCACATAAATTAAATCGGAGGAAATAATATTCCAGTATAGTAAACCAAGAAGATCATATATTATCTAAAGTAACAGAAAGAATATAGTAATAAATAATGTCGTAAGAGAATTCGATCCAAAATACCTTTAACTTATTATTATCATAATTAATTAAATATTCTTTCCTCCTTTGTTTTATCTAATCATCTTCTCCGTATAATGTCAACTATAGAATCCATTATTAGTTTCTCTTTCTAGTCCTCTCCCCCTACCACTCCCACATATATCTTTGTGTATATAAATACAACTCTGAGTTGAGAAATTTATCAGTTTCAAATATAATCAAAAAAGAAGTTACCAAGAATTGAAGAAGAGAAAATCTTTGGATTTAATAGCAATTATAAAGTGGATATGGCTGATGAATATTTTCAAGCTGGGGTATGTGGAGAAAACAGTTGGTGGAATTCAACAAAAAATATTTTTGGTTTATCACCTAATTGTACTGCTTCTTCAATTTTTGATGATCCTAATGGAAACTTAATTGCATGGCCAATTAGTGATTTGTTGGACATGAAAACAAAGAATATTGATCTTTCTTCACCATCATCAACACTTGATTGGAATCACTCAGCGTAAGCAATTCCTATTTAATTAATTTGTTCATCTTTTTGGTTTTCTTAGAAGGTGGAAAGGTTATAAAATAGTAGAAGAGAAAGATACGTCTTGTGTGTTTTTCTATTTTACTATCCAGTATTAGGTAAAGGGGAGTCTCGGAGCAACGGTAAGTTGTCTCCATCTGGCCTTTTAGATGTAGAAGCAGCCAGCCACTGACCCTTATATTAGAATAGGTTATTTACATCACACTTATAGAGATACGACCCTTCCCTGAATCCTACATGAATGCAAGATGTTTTCTGCCCAGTACTACACTTTTTTACTATCCGATATTAGGTATTAACTAGTTGTATAGGACCCACGGAATGGAAAAAAAGGTTTCTACTGTGTAATTTTATTTTCATTCGAAAATATTCTCTTATACTATTCTCTTATCTTTGTGGTCTAAAAGCATTTTATTAAGAGATTATCTATGAAAGCATAAGGAAGTTAAATTATAGTATATAGTTTGTTCTTATATTCATTTTTTCTTGGAATTATGCAGCAATGATAAGTTGGACAACACTTATCCTTCCATGCTACAAGAAGACATGAATTCAAGCCTGAATTACCAGCAAGAAAATGGGATGAATTGTCCTAATAAATTGAAGAGGAATTTTTCCAGTATAACTCAAGACTCTTCAACCAATTCCAAACCAATGAATCAAGATTTCACTTACTATTCAGATTTGCTTCAAACACTGTTTGATACTGATCCTGATGAACAACCTCAACAATCTTTTTTCACAAACAACCAGCCAATCAATTGTACATCAAACAATAAGCAAAATTTAAATGATTTTGCACCTTCTTTTCCTACTTCAAGTGAAATCCCTGCAAGTATTCCTAACATAACATCTAAGGTAAATACATGATATAGTTTGAATATTTAACTTATATATACGAACAGTCTTCATTTTACGTAGTTAGTATATTAATTTAACCTATCGTAGCGGTATAATGAACTTCTTTTATAATATTAGTATATTTTAATATGTTATTGCCTTGTTTATTTTTTGGAAGAGAATATTATAATATATTAACAATTCTTGGTATAACTTTCCAGTCAAATATTGAAGAAATCCGAGAGTCGACCTTAAGCTCATACAAACGACCAAGAATTGAGACACCATCACCATTACCAACTTTTAAGGTATATAAAATGTATTTTTGTATAATTTTTTGTTAAATCCGTGGAAGTAGCCACTAATATATTTGCATTAGGGTAGACTGTCTACTCATATTCTTGGGGTTCGGCACTTTGTTGGATTAGGGTAGACTGTCTACTCATACTCTTGGGGTTCGGCACTTTGCTGGATCCTGTGCGAACGCAGGATACCTTGTGCACCGGACTACCTTTAACGAGGAAACTTTGAACATTTTCTTTTATAAGTAAAATTATTGTTTGTTCAAGTAAATGGATTAGAATTTAATTTTTCGCTTTGTTATCAGGTCAGAAAAGAGAAAATGGGAGACAGGATAACTGCCCTCCAACAATTGGTTTCACCTTTTGGAAAGGTAAATATTTGGATTTTTCTACTTTTTGGAAGAGCATTATTACTTCTTTTTCTGTTACATAAATATTAAAAATGATGATTTAGTGCACAATTTTCATATTTAAGCTGTTAATAACCTTTGGTTTTGGCTTGTTATCTTAGACTGATACAGCTTCAGTTCTCCAAGAAGCTATTGAGTACATCAAGTTTCTTCATGATCAAGTCAATGTACGTAATCCTTATTATAACTCCACAAAATATAATAACAACTACCCAATATAATCCCACAAGACGGGATCTGGGGAAGCTCCACAAAATATCTTCTTTGTAAATATTCAAATTAATTTGTTATATTATGATTTCAGGTTTTAAGCAACCCATATATGAAAAAGGAACCATCCACTCAATATGAACAGGTAGAAATCTTGTAACTCCTATGTTGATCAATTATTATATACTCCATGATTTATGGAAAAGAATTAAAACAAGAAACTTAAAGTATTTTTGATTTACTTTTATGAATTTATCTTTATATGAACTGACAGTAAAAGATTTTTTGCAATATCAATACCTTTATTTTCATATGTTATATCTCTTTAGGTTACTAGTTCAATTTTTTCTGGATGGTAACATATAGTTATCTTTTAGGTGTTATAATAATGTAAAAAATTCTTTTATATATACTGCCAATGCATAACATGACTTAGACTCATATTTTATTGATTACTGATAGGTCAAGGAACAAGAAGGATTAAAACAAGAATTAAGGAGCCAAGGACTGTGTTTAGTACCAATATCAAGTACTTTCCCAGTAACAGCTGAAACTACAATGGATTTTTGGACACCAACATTCAAGTAGAGACCAATCAAAGAAGAGAAGCTCAAGAAAATATTGTAGAAATTATTGATCAAGAAAATGATTTTAACCAATTTAATAATGTTGTGGAGAAGATTAAGGAACCCAAATTATTGATGTCTTGAGCTAGAAAGTTGGGGAAAAAAAAATTTAAGAAAAAGTGACCATTTAAAGGAAGACAGCAAAATGCTGGGCCATCTAAAGGCAGATCAATGATGTAGACTAAGGAAATGATTAATTAGAGGATAATGTAAAGTTGTAAAAAGAATAATAATGTGGGTTAGGAATAGGAATAGGTGCTATATTTGGCTTATGCTTTTTCTAGATTAATTAATTAATTAGAAAATTAAAGTTTATGTTTCTGGTTTGACGTTGGTTAAGCAAATAGCAAATTATTAGGCACTTTTCTTCTTTCTTCTGTATTTATTTATTTAGGGTAATGATCTATTGCCAAATTTCTAATACAAAACTGCAAATATCAACGGAATTTGAGATTAGGTTCTCACTTAATATATTTATACGAATTACTAATTTTTCTATATAAATAATGATGTTTGGCTCCAAAATTACTAGATGTTTGGAACTCATAACCTTAAATGTAGGTCCTGTCATTAGATGGCATTCATTAAAGCAAAAATATCATAATAATCATGTTCTTTAAAGTTGTTTTTTCTTTAATGAGTGTGTCAAAATAATAACGGAAAATGATCATATTTATCCTTGTACTCTTAAAAAAAGGTTATATTTGTCCTTGACTATACTTTTTGATATATCTATCCTTACCGTTATACTTTAGGATCATATTTGTTCCAATACTCTTCAAAAATGGTTACATTTAGCATTCGTTATACTTTTTGACATATTTATTGTTACAATTATACTTTAGGATTATATTTGTCCTTTATTCATTAAATCCCCATGTCCCACCTTTTTTTCCTACATGGCACCTATATGGATTTTCTTTCTTCCAATTTAAATATAATCACCTATTTATGATAAAGGTCTTTTCATCTCCATGTCTATCAGATAGCTACGGTAAGATATTGGCAAACAAGAACTTTGAATTCAAAATCACTAATCGGATACATCTCACAATTATTGCAGTAATCAAAGTAAATTACGAGAAGTTTCACAATAATAGAGTTAATGACAAAGGTCAGTGCTTAAAAGAGAGCACTGACAGAAGCCTAAAACTTGAAGAAAACTTTCAAGTTTATTTATGAAAATGTCAAGATAAATTAAATTTTGAATAGTGTTTATAAGCGAGAGTGAACCAAGTAGTCGTTGCTTGATGAATTAGAGGTAACACTACAGTTTCGTTTACTCACTATCAAAATTTTGTTCGCTCGAACTAAATTTGATAGGTTGTCGCTACTATCTGGAAAATATGGAGTTGATTCAGAGAAGAGAGAGATGAACGAGAGGGGGGGGGGGGGTTGGGAATTAGGATTTTGGTGTATTTTAGCTAGTGGGTCTGGTTTAATTTGATGGGCGGGTTAAATTAATTTAAATATGTGACCATACTTAAATTGGAGGAAGAAAAATCCACATAAGCTCCATGTAGGAAAACAAAGGTGGGACATGGGGATTCAATGGACGAGGGACAAATATAATCCTAAAGTATAATTGTAAGGTTAAATATGTCAAAAAAGTATAAAGAATGCCAAATATGATCCTAAAGTATAATGAATGATAAATATAACTGTTTCGAAAAGTACAGGGATAAATATGATCCTAAAGTATAACGATAAGGATAAATATATCAAAAAGTATAACAAATGACAAATATAATTTTTTTTAAGGAATACATGGACAAATATGACCCTTTTTCGAAATAATAAATACCACAGTCCAAGACAAAAACCTCATAGAATAAAAACTTTTAAAGAATTTTTCCTATTTAAGCATATCTTAAAAAATGCGTAAGCTTATATAAAATCGATTCCCTTGAAAACGGTTGAAAGCTTTTGTTGATTATATTAGCATCTCTTGCTATCACCTTTATGCAATTTTTGTATGACAATTGAGTTGATTGGTTATTGATCGGTGTATATATATATATGCCTCCAATTCTTCAGTAAATATAAAAAATTGAATTTAATTCATATATTTTCTTGGAGATAGCAGATGGCTTTAATTTGTTCCAATCTTTTTTTTTTTTGTATAACTTTTCTAAACTACTTTACCAAAACAATCCGAACTAACTACCATTCATCCTTCCCCTCCAGAAGGGGATTTTAGTAAATAACTAAACTTAGAAGTATTATCACTTTTAACTCGTGTCAAAAATTATTTATATTTGATAGTCGGTAAAGTGAAATACTTTTTGTATATAACATACACAAGGAGAGATCGGCGGCATGAGGGACGTCGGGAACTTCCCCCTCGTCCTAGCAAGGAGCGACACCAACCCTATACGAGATCTTCGTTTTCGCCCCCACGTCATACAGACGTCGTGCAATGTCACCTCGCCCCACTCAGAAGCGATCGAGGTACGCCGCCTCTACTTTCTTCACATAACTTTTGTGCTTCATCCTTAGAAGTGGTGTACGCACTGGAGAAGCTCGACACTAAGGTGCAGAACTTATTTTAACAATGCAATAGAGCGCACATCATGAGAGCTGACCCTGCCCGTCCTCGAGGGGGTGTGTCACCCTGGAAACTACCTTCCACGTAATGAACCAGGAGACGGCCTACAACGTCATCATTGGGCGCCCATGGATACACGCCATGCGAGCGGTCCCGTCGAGCCTGTACCAAGTAATCAAATTCCCCACCCCATGGGGAATATTCAGCATCAAAGGGGAGCTGCGCACAGCCCAAGAATGTTACAAGATTACTCAAGACTGCGCCTACACAGGCAATTAAGCGGGGCGAGTGTGCATGCATAGCAATCAACCATGTCGAGGATCCAAGCGGACTCGGCGGCTAACGCCATAAAGAATTCAGACATCATAGAAGCCTGCAATGCTATGGTCGATGAGCTCGACCCGGTTCAACTAGACCAGAACAACCCCGAGAAGAAGGCCTACATCGGTCATGGACTCGTCAATTCGGGTAAGTACCATGAATTCTTGAATAAACATGCAGACACGTTAGCTTTTTCCCATGCAGACATGTCAGGGATCTCGCCAGATGTTACCACTCACCGGCTCAACGTAGATCCATTACATCCACCAGTAAAACAAGTCAGGAGAAAGTTCAACGCATCCATTAATGAGGCTGTCCGAGAGGAGGTAGACAAGTTGCTGGCCAACGGTTCCGTCAGAGAGTCGAAGTACCCACAATGGGTTGCTAACGTGGTGATGGTCAAGAAGAAAATTGGAAAATGGAGGATGTGCGTGGATTTCACCGACCTAAACAAGGCCTGCCCTAAGGACTTTTTCCCCTACCTCATATCGACCAACTAATCGATGCCACCGCCGGACACGAGCTATTAAGCTTCTTGGACGCCTATTCCGGCTATAACCAAAATCTGATGGCCGAGGAAGATCAGGAGAAAACCACATTCATCACACACCAAGGCACCTACTGCTATAGGGTGATGCCCTTCGGGCTAAAGAACACGGGGGCTACTTACCAGAGGTTAGTCACTAAGATGTTCAAGGAACAACTTGGGATGACCATAGAGGTTTACATCGACGACATGCTAGTCAAATCAACGAGGAAGGAGGATCATATCGACCACTTGCGAGAGGCCTTCAAAATATTGAACAGCTATGGAATGAAGCTGAACCACAAAAATGCACTTTTGGCATCGCGTCCGGGAAATTCCTTGGCTTTCTTGTATCACAGAGATGGATCGAGGTCAACCCCAACCAAATTAAGGCGATTGCCTCGATTCCCGAAGCACTTACTAGCAAAAAATAGGTTCAGAAGTTGACAGGCCGAATAGCCGCCCTCTCTCACTTCATCTCCTGATTGTCGGACAGGTGCCACAAATTCTTCAATATGCTGAAAAAAGATAATGGGTTTCACTGGAATGACGAATGCGTCAAAGCCCTCCAAGAGTTGAAAACGTATCTGACGTCCCCACCACTGTTGGCAAAGGCAGAACTAAGCGAACCGCTACAGACATATCTGGCCGTTTCAGAGGTTGCGGTCAGGGCAGTGCTCGTTCGCGAACAAAAAGGTACGCAATCATCTATCTATTACATTAGTAAGACTCTAGTGGACGCCGAAACTCGGCACCCACACCTCGAGAAGTTGGCATTGGCATTGGTCACGGCTTCCCGAAAGCTGAGACCCTACTTCCAATGCCACCCTATCCAGGTAGTGACCACCTTTCCTCTAAGAAGTATCCTACACAAGCTCGAACTGTCGGGCCATCTCGCCAGATGGGCTATAGAGCTTAGCGAGCACGACATCACCTATATCCCCATAACCGTTATCAAATCGCAAGTCATAGCCGACTTCAGTGCCAAAATCTCGCCTGAGGCAGAGAAGGAGGCCCTGCAAACGGCTCCTAATATGGACCCCTGGATACCTCACACCGATGGAGCCGCGAATGCCTCGGGATCGGGACGGGGACTCATTCTCGAAGTCCCCACGGGCGAGGTCATTCGCCAGTCCATACGATGCCCCGAGATGACTAACAACGAAGCGGAGTACGAAGCCGTTATTGCAGGTTTGAAACTAGCCGCCAGGTACGGGCCCGCCGACTAGTCTTACACTGCGACTCACAACTTGTGATAAATCAAGTCGCCGGAGCCTACCAGATCAATGAACAAAGGTTACAGAAATATCAAGTCGAGATCTATAACTGATGGCCCAATTCGACGAATGTCGCTCCGAAAAAGTTCGTAGGGTACATAACGCTAAAGCCGACGGGCTGGCTAAACTGGCTGCAGCAGCCACTAACCTAAGCAAGGAGAGCACTGTCACCCTTATGCATTCTGCCATCGACCACCGTGAGGTATTCTATCTGCACCTAACTTGGGACTGGAGCAATCAGTTTGTGTCATACTTGTAGGAATGGCACCTACCACACGACAAAAAAGAAGCCAGAAAGCTTCGCTCACAGGCAGCTAGATACTGCTTGATGAACAACAATCTCTACAAAAGAACTTTTGGAGGACCCCTGGCTAAGTGCCTAGGACCTAACCAGACGGCACCAGTACTAGAAGAGGTCCGTGAGGGTCATTGCGGTGCCCATACGAGAAATCGAGCACTTGTACAGTGCCTGATACGGGCCGGTTATTATTGTCCTACCATGAAAAAGGATGCGGCAGAATACGTTCGGCGATGCAAAAAATGCCAAAAGTTCGCTCCCATGATACATAAGCCGGGGGAACCCCTCCACTCGGTCACATCCCCATGGCCCTTTATCAAATAGGGAATCGATATAGTCGGACCGCTACCTACCGGATGAGGAAAGGTACGCTTTTTATTAGTTTTAACTGACTACTTTTCTAAGTGGGTTGAAGCAGGTGCCTACGCCCAAATCCGCGAGCAAGAAGTTATAGCCTTCATCTGGAAAAACATCATATGTCGCTTCGGCATCCCCAAAAAATAACGTGTGACAACGGACGACACTTCGTAGGACAAAAGACAATCGACTTTTTCGACAAATGGCGCATCAAAAGGATACTCTCACCGCCATATCATCCGGCCGCCAACGGCCAAGCAGAATCATCCAACAGGACCATATTAAACATCCTGAAGAAAAAACTTGAAGACACCAAGGGATTGTGGCCTGAGTTACTGCCAGAAGTATTGCGGGCACATAGAACCACCCCCAAATCCTCCACAGGAGAGACTCCCTACTCATTAGTCTATGGGACCGACGCCGTGATACCAGTCGAAGTTGGCAAACCAAGTCTCTGATACTTGGTTGAACAACTCCCAGGTCAGTGCCTCAGGAGGATGACCTCTCCATTGAACACGCATTGCAGGAAAGCTCTTCAACCTCAATTGTCGCACCTGTCATTCTAGAATAGCTACTAGCTCCTCTTCTTAAGAAAAATCCTTGTCTAACTGGACAATGCTGAAGTCTAAAACATGTGTAGGATCGTCGTGATACCTCCGAAACATGGATACATGGAACACTGTATGCACGGCTGATAAGCTAGGTGGTAATGCAAGTCAATAAGCCACCTCTTTCACTCGATCAAGTATCTCAAACGGAACAATATTGAACAGCTATCGAACCGACATGCTAGTCAAATCAGTGAGGAAGGAGGATCATATCGGCCACTTGCGAGAGGCCTTCAAAATATTGAACAGCTATGGAATGAAGCTGAACCACAAAAATGCGCTTTTGGTGTCGCGTCCGGGAAATTCCTTGGCTTTCTTGTATCACATAGCCGGATCGAGGTAAACCCCAACCAAATTAAGGCGATTGCCTCGATTCCTGAAGCACTTACTAGCAAAAAACAAGTTCAGAAGTTGACAGGCCAGATAGCCGCCCTCTCTCGCTTCATGTCCCGATCATCGGACAGGTGCCACAAATTCTTCAATATGCTGAGAAAGCCAAGGAATTTCGACTTTTTCGCAAGTGGCGCATCAAAAGGATACTCTCAACGCCATATCATCTGGCCGCCAACGGCCAAGCAGAATCATCCAACAGGACCATATTAAACATCCTGAAGAAAAAACTTGAAGACGCCAAGGGATTGTGGCCTGAGTTACTACCAGAAGTATTGCGGGCACATAGAACCACCCCCAAATCCTCCACAGGAGAGACTTCCTACTCATTAGTCTATGGGACCGACGCCGTGATACCAGTCGAAGTTGGCGAACCAAGTCTCTGATACTCGCATGCAAGCGGAGATGAGAACAACGCGAGCCGACTACAAGACTTGGACGAAGCCGAAGAACGCAGAGAAATGGCCCACATCAGGTTAGTTGCCCAAAAATAGCAGGCCGAGAGATACTACAACACAAGGACGAAAATGCGTCCACTCAAGATAGGAGACTATGTGCAAAAAGCCAAGACACTGGCATCAAAAGATCCCAGCGAGGGGAAGATGGGCACTAATTGGGACGGGCCCTACAAAATCATTGCGGCAGCAAACAAGGGCTCCTTTAAGTTAGAGACCACAGACAAAAAGATACTCCAAAACAACTAGAATATCTCACACCTCAAACGTTTCAACTTCTGAAAGGCATCCCCCAAGCCGTACTCTTTTTCCCTCATCCGGGGTTTTGTCCCAATAGGTTTTTCTCGGAGAGGTTTTTAATGAGGCGACGAAGGAGATGCTCGGAATCGTTTGCATGGTTATTCTGATACACCAAGCGTACCGCCAACCGGCACGAATGGTACATCACAGGGACTAGGGCTACAGCCATAATGTATAAAGGTCTACGACCATAATGTATAAAGGGCTACGACCATCTCCAATGAATGAAAGGCTACGACCATCTCCAATGAATGAATGGCTACGGCCATCTCCAATGAATAAAAGGCTACAACCATCTCCAATGAATGAAAGGCTACGACCATCTCCAATGAATGAAAGGCTACAACCATCTCCAATGAATGAAAGGCTGCGGCCATCTCCAACGAATGAAAGGCTACGGCCATCTCCAACGAATGAAAGGGTACGACTATCTCCAATAAACAAAAGGATAAAACCTTAACAACGAAAGGAAAGGTTACGACCTCCTCCAGTCAAAACGAAAGGCTAAGGCCTTAACAACGAAAGGAGAGGCTATGGCCTCCTCCAGTTGAAACGAAAGACGAAGGCCTTAACAACGAAAGGAGAGGCTACGGCCTCCTCCAGTTGAAACGAAAGGCCAAGGCCTTAACAATGAAAGGAGAGGTTACGGCCTTCTCCAGTCAAAACAAAAGGCTAAAGCCTTAATTACACAAGAGATATAAGTTCGTCCTCGCTCAAACTAGGACTCAGGCTAAGTGCCCTCGACACCAATGTATAGGTTCGACTTCGTTCGACCTCATTCGATCCAAGATTCAGGTTAAGTTCCTTCGTCATAAAAACTTTTATAAGTTTGACCACGGTCAAATAGAGGGCTACGCCCCAAACAGTATGGAAATAAAAGAAAAGGAAGGGTAATAAAGAACTCTAGTGAAGTCAATAAAAAGTTTATTTATTTGAATATGGTTACAAAGTTACAAGGGGTTACATGTTACAAATATACACAAGCCCTATTCAACTACCAAGACCCCCGTCACCTCCCTCCGCCCCAACTGCGCCATCCTCACCCTCGTCCTGGAACATCCTCTCGATCTAGGACCCGGTTCCCAGCTAGTCCGCATCTGCAAAGGAGCCGCCTGTCTGAACTGGAGAATCAAGGTCGTAGCCACAGGCTTCGCGAGCTGCCCTGACT
Organism: Nicotiana noctiflora; assembly: GCA_032618575.1. NCBI lineage: Eukaryota > Viridiplantae > Streptophyta > Magnoliopsida > Solanales > Solanaceae > Nicotiana > Nicotiana noctiflora. Next base: position 32,350 of record JASVEL010013585.1, read on the forward strand.
AGACGGTGCTGCTCATCAACTTTCGCTTCGGTGGCTCTGCTAGTGGCCAGCAATTTCTCGAACACGATCTGCCTTGACTTTGCATACACAAGCATGTCTTGGGCTTCGCGAGACATGTCGCCAATTGGGGCGATGACCTCCACTTGCCGAGGAACTGCCGCTCTAGCCAAAGCTACCTGAAGCTCGGCCGACAAGGCGTCAACCTTGGCACGTAGCTCAGCCGCATCCATCATTACTGCACGACCAAGATCCAGTTCCGCTTCTCACTGCTGGAGAAGGCTCTCCAGTTCAGCATTCCGAGTTACTGCGGCTAGTAGATCAGCATCCACCCTTACAAATTGGGCCATCCGCTTGCGCAGTTGTTCCTCCATCGACTGTACGCTCTCGCGGAGGACTCGGAAGTCAGGGTCTTGGGTATAGCAGTCCGCAAGCATCTTGTGTTTGTCTCGGACCTCCTTGTACTTCTTAGATGCCTTCCGAAGGATAGTAATATTCTTCTGATCCCTTCGGCTCCGCTCGACCTCCAAAATAAGGGTCTAAAAAAAGAGAAGAGAAAACAAGTCAGAGACTCAAAAAAAAGGAAAGCAAAACGAACAAAGATCGACTCATACCTGTAGAGCGGCACCGGAAACTCGATGAGATAAGTCTCTGTCACTCACCGTCTTCATAGACTCCGTTTCGGCAGCCTTGCACAATAGTGACATGTTCGTCGCGGCCTGCTCGTTCTCCAGCCGCAGGTTATACCCCGTGGGGATCATGATTTGATGGCTGTGGCCCATCTCTATCATGCTCACTTGGGCGTGTTCCCGCTGCGGCACGTCCGCAGGTTCAGAGGCCGCCTCGACACCTTCCGGCGGCGGCACATCCGCAACTTCGGAGGTCGGCTCAGCGGTAGTTGCCCCCCAGTCCACGATCCCACCGGCGACACCCGAAACGCTTTCGCCCTCGGCACATGGAGGAGTAGCATCAACTTCAGCCACCCTCAGAAGCGTCGCCCTCACCGGTCGGATGGCGTCGCCCATAAAGACCAGCCTCGAATTAGGGCGGCGAGTTACCACCGCCCTTTGTTCCACGGCCACTCCTTTTCCAAGGAGCAGCCTACGTCTTTTCTGCTCTAATAGTTCATCATCCGATGGAGCGTCCTCTTCAACAGCAAAGGACGAAGGCCCCATATTTGCCCCGGACGCCTCGTCAACAACCGGGTCGGGCGTGGAACTAGAAGGCCCGGGAATGTCGGCTAAGATAGACTCCCGGATGACATGGTCAAGCTCCGAGTGGGTGGCCTCGGCAACTTCATCACCGGGTGCTACTATGTCCGCCCGGCCCTCTTCAGGCTGAGCAATTTCGAGGGGACCTTCCCTTACAGCGAACACGAGTTCGATTTCCGACGGTGGGGAACTGGCGGCACGGCATCTCCGTCTTTGCGATACGTTTCGAGCTGCAAAAAAACAAATAAAATGAAGTGTCAGGTATAGCAACACCTAAAACAAGGGGAGAAGTCAGCAAATTGAAACCATACTTGGAAGGCCGTATTTAAGGGTGAAAGCAGCCCATGTCCTGCATTCTTCGGCGTAGGGGATCAGCTGTCTCACCCATGCCCTTATGTCAAGAACGGACTGAGGCGTGCGCGCCCCCACTACGTACACAGAAAACAATAAGCGTTAGCATCAGAAAATGGCGGAAAGACGGATAAAACACAAAGACGCTAAATGCTCGGGTCGATACTTACAATTATCGTTCCACGCCTCCGGAAACTCGGCCGCGTCCGCCACCAGGTCCGAGGTACGGATGTAGAAGTATTTCACCCAAAACTGGCAGTTAGGCTTATCGTCCTCCTGGATGACTAAGCCCTTCGTTCCACGATTCTTTAGTTGCAGCATCTTGCCCCTCAAAAAGCAGGCACTGAACAGCTGTAGTAGGTGGTGAATAGTGACGTCTACGTCGGCTCTCTCCGCATGCATCATCAATATTTGACAGATCTTCCACGTGTACGGAGTAAGCTGGGCCGGGCAGATGTTGTAAAATCGGCACAACTCCTCCGCCAATGGATACCCATTATGAACGGGTAGTCGTAGATGGCGCAGAACCCCGGCCGGTGAACGTAGACCAGGTCCTTGCCGGCCACACGCATCTCCACCGCCTTCGGTATCCGGCAAGCCACCCGGAGGTCATGAAGTAAGACCACGATGTATGTGGACCTCTCCTATACGGGGGTCTCCGCCGGCATTGAGAAATCCCTCCGAACATGTAGTTCGTGAGCGAGGAGGTTTTCCACGGTTAAACGGACAAGAGGTTTGCGAACCTTCTTGCTACCCTTCGACCGCCGGGAAGCCCCAGAAGCAGCCTCACCCTCTTCCGGTTCGCGGTGACGATTACCCTTAGCCATTTTCTTTTGAAGTACTGACTGGGTATACTAAGGAGACAGTAGCAGGGACACAAAGAACAGAGGAAAAGGTTACAAGATATGTGAAAATAAAAGGTTAGGGGCAAAAGATTTCTGATGATCTAAAGAGTGGAAGGTCTTGAAATTGTCCTCTATTTATAATGAGTCGTTGCACGAAATTCGAAGGGTTTTTGCACCGGAAAAGAGGTGGGAAACTGAAACGTCAAATCGTCTTTATGACCGGCATTGAAAACAACAGTAATCATGACGCACGCCGTCAGAAAGTGACGTTTCAGAAGAACGTGCCACGTGTGCGCGTGTGCACGGACCCAACATGGGCCGGCTTTATCCGCCCATCGCAGATACACTTCGAACACATCTCCAATAGGCGGATCGGATGCAAAATGAGGCTAGTTCGTACATACACGTGGCCAACTCAGATGAAGTACAGGCCAGTAACGCCTCCTTATGAAGCCGACGACATTCGAAGACGTCCTCCCTCACGACCGCACGTCGAGAAGGATATGCCCCCGTCCGTAGTGGCGCGTCGACGAGCCAGTCCAGATGGACGTCCTTAACTTTCCTCCCCTTGTATTTCTGCTATAATAGTAGTGGCCTTAGGGTGATGTAATATTTTTGGCGAGGGGACCGCTCCCCTATATAAAGAGGGTCCTTCCCATTTGTAAGGGGACGATTGACCATTAATAATACAACTCTCTCTCTCTCTCTACCATTTTTCTCTCTTCTGTTATCATTCTACTGCTCACTAGTTCTTCATACTTGATTAAATCTTATCATCTTCTAATAAAGATAACCTATATATATATATACCAATCCAACGATCGATCTTCTCCATATATTACCATTGATTCCGATTGTCCCTTTATTTATATTGATTGATTTGTTTAAAGGTGTTCACCAACTTTTGAGCCAAACATATATATAATATACAAATTTTATGTATTTTTCGGTTATTATTTTTACAGCGACTATACAATATCATTTTTTCAAAAATAATACTCGGGCTAAGGTCAAGTAGGTAATCTCTTGAATTCTAAAAGAAAACTTCTTTTCATCCCGAAGAGGTAGAGAACCCGTGGTTGTCTTGGTTGTGCTACCGGAGGCTCTGGTAAAGATGAAATAGGAGACTACTCATCTTGAGATGAACTTACTGCTTAGATGCTTTCAGCAGTGTTTTTGGGATAAGTGGATATACCTTACTGGAATAATTTAAAGAAACCTAATTTCAAGAAAATCATTCGCTTTATTAAACTGTGAACATCATATTCTCAGATTATACCCATGGCAATCTGACCATATAGACATTCACGTGCTATTTTCTTTTGAAGAAATCAAGCTAGCTGTTTCTCTTTAAGCACACTAAAGAGTGACATCCACTCAGAATTTAGTTATGTAGTTTGGCAAATTTATATGGATTGGACCACCAATATACTATTGTTCAATTTAACAAATTCAATATTGGATTCTGATTGTGCAGTGGCCTAACTATAGAGACAGTGGCAGTACGTACCTTGTATTTTCTTCTCAACTTCTTAAATATTTTCTTGTTTTTTCGCCATAATTTCTTCATTTAATTAGTCCTTAAAATTTTTCCTTTTTTGGGGTGGGAGAAAGGTTGATGTATGCACAAGTGATCACGATCAACTGAGTCTCACAAAAGACTATGCGGACATTGCAAATATAATCTGAGTATTGTAGCCCAAAGTCGAACCATTGAGAATTAACCCACCAAGTACCACTGTCAAATTTACTCAATTCACACAACCTATTTCCTCAAACTTTCTGATTCACAATTGTTGATTTCCTAACAGCTAATACTGAAAGTAATAAATAACTGAAATTTAACTAAGCTTGATGTGTAAACAATATAAAGAAGGTCTAAGGTAATGATTTTTACCGTTGTCTTTTCCTCGGTTGTCTATTTCTTATAATTAAGATTTAGCTATTGCTAATAATCATGAACTCTCAAACTATCATAATTCTTTCTCAAGTAATTATAATAATCTACTAAACGCACTTTCTCAAGTTACGTTAGCTAATTTCACAATACGGTTCACTTAGATTGCACCCGGAATTTCATTATCTCTAATCCAACCCCTAAACCCTCGGTTATGACTCTCGTCTATACTCCGGGAGTGATGTTGTTCATAAAATCACCTAAATATGCACTCTCTCTCAAGAAGATACACAATAATAGGAACATATAGTTGAGGACCCTTTCAACTATTCCACAATCAAAATGTATATGAACAATTAGGGAGTAATAACCAAATCTAATTATATTGATAAAACAACCAAGTAATTCCTAATGGGTTCCATCAAAATCTTAGATTAAGGTATCTAGCTACTCATGATAATGGGTAAATCAATATCTAAAGAATTCATAATCATAAAATTGCAAGAAATTAAGAAGAATAAAAATAATGATGTTTTGGTGATCTCTCACACTTGTTTCTCTTGCCAACAAACTCCAAAATTAAGCATAAACTAGCTTTGAGCGAGTTTCCTACATTATAAAAGGATTTTACAAACTTTCCCCGATTTACACTTTAACCCCTAAAGTCTTGGGCTTGACTATGTGTCCCGCGGCCGCGGCGTCGACCGCAGATCGACCGCGCAGCTCCTTGTAAAGGATCGCGGAGCGGACCGCCACGGACCGTGGCGCTAACCGCGGGGATCACTAAAATTTTTCTCCTTTCGCTTTAATTCTCTTAACTGCTCTTTTGCACTCGAGTACTTCTCAAGTGGGTGATTTCTTTACGTTCTTGTCTCCAAACGCTTCATTTTGTTCTCCGTCTATCTTGCATTCCATGTGAAACCAAATAGCATCAATTCATGCATTTAATCGGCAACTTTCATAACAAAAACAACAACAAAGCATATGTATCTACGACATAAATAGCTACTATATAGCCTATTATCAACAAGTCCATGGAAGAAGAGAAAAAACATATATGCAATGTTCGTCTTAGGTCTACCCACTCAATATTCGAAAAAAGGCCATAGAGAGCGAATAACAAAGCTAATAATATGTTCTCAGAAATAAGCAGATCATAAATAAGCTCTTTTTTATAGGAATTTTCACCTTTCTATATCATATATGAAACTTTATTACCCTCAATATTTAAGATTTGTATTAATTACATTTCAGCATACCAAATTACTATTTATATACCATAATTCAAATTAGAGGTATAAGTAATTCTTCATTTCTAGTAGGCATTAATTTAGGAGCATATATTCTCACATTTACCTTTACCTGCGTCTCTCTCTTCCCACCCCCCACACCCCCAAGTTTTACCTTAACTACCTCCAGCTTCCATCCCCCTCTTCAATTCTGCTTGCATCTCTCTTGCCTTAATCCTTGACGTAAATCTCCCTCGCCAATAATCTTCAAACTATCTACATAGTATGAAGACTCAATGTAGTTATTGTATATAAATTTTATAGCTTTTTATTGTAATTTTTAGATGTTTACCTCCAAGTTCTATATAATATTTGTATATAACCGTCAATTGAATATATATTACACAACAAAAAATATTCTATATAATATTTGTATATAACTATCAGTTGAATATAAATTACATAACAAAAAAAAGAAATAAATTCTCCAATCATAAAAATGTGTTCTCCACAATTAATCTGCAAATTATCTACAAAATTTTACAAAAACTACAAATTAACTACATTTAACCTACATTATAACTACAATCTCGAAACAATTTACACATGGAAGTTCTTCAAGATGGAATTGGACACAACTATATTTCTTGTTTTCTAGACACACAATGTACCGCTTCACACCATCCAACACAGTGTATATGATCTGTTGAAGCTCTCACCTACTTTTTCACAACAAATACAAAGAAAAAAATTTACCATATTAAAAATATAGCATGTACAATATATGTACATTTTATCTATAATTTTTCTACAAATTAACTACAAACTACAAGTAAACTACAATTTGCCTACAATTTATCTACAATCTAGAGACACTATATATTAAAATATTTTTTTCCTGCACCAAATAAAAAACTTGTAGTCAAATTATAGATATATGTAGTAAATTTGTAGATAATATCATAAAACTAAAATTCTACGCATTTTCAAACTACACAAACCTGCATTCTCATCTACCACAATTGCATCAACTTCAAAATCTCTAAATGTGTCATAGTTATCTCAATTGCCATTAAATTGTAGCATAATTGCAATTTTGGACATAATTTTTTGTTGTTGTTAATATTTTTTTCTGAATTTCTAGATTGAGAATTCTTTTTTGAATTTATAGATTGAGAGAAGAAAAAATGAAGAAGAGATATATACGAGCGACAATTTGATAGAACAAACGATGAAGAACAGATTTTGATTTCTACAATTTGATTTCAAATCTTCGAAGTTGTTAGTAGTTGAATCTGTTTGTAGTTTTAGTAGATATTTGTTCATTTTTTTTTTCGAGAATTTGAATTATAGTTTTGGAGAAAAATATGCAGATGAGAAATCTTCTTTCCCTTTTTTATAATTGAATTTAATGTAGAATCAATTAACACTAAGATTCTCTCCTTAATTTTAGCATGTTTTTTAGGGAATATTCTACCCTTTTAATGCCTAATAGTCGAATGGTATATAAATTGTAGTAAAAGTGTGGACTGGGCGAGTAATTAACAAACTATGCATATTTAGAGTAATAAGATTTCATATATAGTATAGTTAGGAAAACAAATCCCTTTTTATACCTAAAGTCCATTTCATTATTATGGTATCAGCATGTCCATCCAATTCCTATTTCATCCTATATTGGGCCCTAACTTTATATTGCAATTTTTTCCTCCTATAATAATGGTTAACACCTTATTTATTTTAAATAAATATCATTTAAAAAATTATATTCTATAGATACCTTTTATTAAAGTTTATAGCAAAATATTTAATTTTGGTACCTCCTAAACCTAAGCCACTAAATACGCTAATCAGTTACACTATTTTATTTCTCCCTCTATTTTGATACATCTCATTCTCTTCCCCATCCCATTAAAATTTTTGTTTCCTCCTCCTTCCATCGGATTTGTGCAAAGCCCACTTCAGAGATGCTGATTTCAACCATGAAATTTCAGAGGATCTTAGGATTCCCTTGAGTTTTTATATATAAAGAATTTTCCTATGCTCGATTTGTCAAACAAAGACGATCTTCTTCTTATAGCAGGATGTGAGCCTAAATTGTTCTTCATCCAAATCTGTGATCCAAGATTGCTATGCTAAACTTACACGACAAAATGAATATTGAAGCTTAATTTCCTTGTCATTAACATTTGATTACTGGAGCATTGATGTCGCAATTTGTTCTTAGGCTCAGACAAGAGCAACTTGGGCTTTTCCTTGGCCACCATTGCTCGAAGCGGATTCATCAGAAATTATGGTTTGTTCTTGAACAAAGACGACGGAGTTTGGAGCTGAACAACTTGATTTTATGTTAATATATTTTAATGTATTTTTATGTATTCATTGTCTTTTTTTATTGTAATTCAATGTATCCCATTGTATTCCATGTATTTTATTATATTCAATGCCTTTTTTTTCATTGTATTTCAATGTATCCTGCTATATTCTATGTATTTTATTGTATTCATTGTCTCGCTATATTCCATAAATGTATTCATATATTTTTTAATTAATATAATTTATGTATTCAGATATATTATATAATTTCTCTAAAGATTGCTATATTTTTTGAGGTATTTTTCGGTTTAGAATCTTTTTTACAACTGAAAATACAATTTTTGTGTGTCATAATTGAATTCGTTGAGCTATATTAGGAGTCTTTATGTTAATTGATTCACTTTCCATTTTAAAAACAATGTAATCCCCTATTTCGCGCCGTGAATACAGTCGAATACAATAATCTGTCCAGCTGTAATCCTATATTTCACTCTATGATTACAATCGAATACAGTCGAATACAATAGCTGATTAGCTGGACTTCCCTTATTCACGTCTATTTTTGCTACAGTATTCATGAATACAATAGCTTAAATATATCAAATGCATCTTATAACCACAGAAAATATATCTATTATCTGTAATATAATAAATGATATCTATACAAGACTAATTACTACTAATAGATAGTGCTTTATGGAAATTTTCCTTTTATATTTGTCACAGTTGTTTGACCCAAAACCTATCGGTTGCTTTATGAGTTAGGGACAATCAAAGATTATAAACGGGTAAATCGGAATCAACGGTAATAAGATTAAGGATAGATTTAAAATTCGTATGTAGTTTACCCTAGTGAGATCGTAGTAAAACTTATTAGAATATCAAAACTAATCAACAATAGAGAGATGAGATAGAGAAAGAATGATAGTTAGAAGTTGTATTATTGATGAAAAGTAACAGTTGTCTTACAAATAAGGGAGGCCTTTCCTTATATAGAAGGAAGGCCCCCTCGCCAGAATATTACTTTATTCCGGAACTATTGTTATTACAAAAACATAAGTAGGTGGAGGAGACAGAACGCTTGTACGGGCGAGTTTACCAATGCGCCTTTATAGTCAAGGGCGTATTCCTTCTCGTCGTAGGGGCGTGGAAGAAGGTATATTTGACTTTAGTGGCCGTGTAGGGAGGGGTGCTCGACTTACATCAATCATGTCCGATTCGACCTCATACGGTTAGTCCCTCCGCTTGTTGGAGATGTATTCGACATATATCTGCAATGGGCGGAAAAGATCCACCCGTCTCGGATCTATCTGCGTATGCATACGTGGAATGTTCTTTGAACCGTCGTTTGCTGACGACATGCGTCATGAATACAACTGCTCCCGAGGCAGGCCAAAAGGTTATTTGACATTTCGGTTTCCCACAGCCTTTGCTGACATTAACCTCTTCGAATCCCGTGTGCTGGCCCGCTATAAATAGGGAGGGATTTCAAGTTTTTCCATTATTCGGATCCCTACAAAAAGTTCTTTGCACTTTTGTCATTCATCTTTCTTTATATTAATATTTAGTAGCTTTTCATATTAACTTTGGAGCTTGTTAGTATACCCTAAATTTGATAGAAAGGTTAACAATGGCTAAAGGTAGTCGTCGCTGTGGGACAAATGAGGATGATGCCACTTCCAGGGTTCCTCCGCCATCGGGAGTTGGGAAGAATCCCGCAAACCTCTCGTTCCTCTTTCTGTAGACAACCTACTTCCCTGTGTAATATATGTTCGAAGGGATTTCCCTACGAAGGGAGCTACCCCGGCATGGGAATGGTCCAAATTCACTAAACCTCTTTTGAATGAACTCCCAGTTTCTTGTCAGATTTCGAAGACGGTCGTCATGCAAATGGCCGAGGGGGACTTTGCTAATGTGCACAGAACTGGATTCTGTGCTTTCTACGAATACCCCTTCATAATGGGGTATGGCCTCCCTATTTATCCATTGGCGGAAGAATTGTGCCGGTTTTACAATGTATGCCCGGCCCATCTTACCCCTTACATGTGGAAGATATGTCGTATTCTGACGACTTATGCCGAGAGGGCCGGATTAGATGTCACGGTATACCATCTGCTGCAGCTGTTCAGTCCCAGGTTTATGAGGGGGACGATGCTTCAGTTGAAGAGTCGTGGGACTAAGCGCTTGGTTGTCGAGACAGACGACAATCCTAATCGCCAATTCTGGCTGAAATTTTTCTTCGTTCGAATCTCGGATCTGGTGTCTGACCCTATCGGATTCCCTGAGGCATGGAATGCTGAGCGTAAGTGTTATCCATCGTGCTTAGTTATTTTAAGCCTGCTCGACTTTTCATCATCTTGTTATATTTTATATCTGCAGCAAGGTGCGCACGCCCCAATTCGTGCCGGATATTAAAGCATGGGTCGGGCGGTTGATTCTCTTCACGGAGGACTGTAGAACGTGGGTTACATTTTCCACAAGATATGGTCTCCCAGGTATTGTACTGGTTCTAGGTTTGGCGACCACATATTTTATTAGACATCGTGTTTACTGATGTATCCTTTTTTTTTAACTATGTTGGTAGCCCAGAGTGTACCATGGAGGAGGAGACGTCGTGCTTCCGCTTCCTCGTCGGCAGATTCCGGCTTTGAACACGTAGTTCATGTGAGCGAGATCACTACTGAGGGCGCTCGTCCTGAGGGAGACCAAGCGTATGTGGAAGCATCTAGTGTTGATGTTTCTAACGCCATTCAATCTGAAGGCGAGGCCCTGATCCGGGAGCCGACTTTTGAGGACGTCCCCGAGACTTCTCGTCCCGTAGTTGAGTCGGTGAATGAACCGATGTCCAGAGAGAGCCCCTCGCCTCCATCTCCTCTTGTTGAAGAGGATGCTTCTGAGGACAATGAGCTGCTGGAGCGAAAGAGGTGCCGACTGCTCCTTGGTAAAGGCGTGGTCGTGGAACAGAGGAAGGCGATCACTCGCCGCCCTGAGTCGATGCCTGTGTTTGTGGGTGACGCCATTCGACCAGAAAGGGCGGCCCTCTTGAGGGAAGTTGCGGGAGATACCGATTCTCCTCATTTTGAGGATGATAGCACGTCGGTTGTCGTCGGGCTGGGTTCTGACGAGGAAAGGGTCGCTCCCAAACATGCTCCTACTTCCGCGGACGTGCCGCGGGAAGACTATGCCCGGGTAGATATGGAGATAATAGGTCCTACCCATCCGCTTGTGATTCCTACGGGATACAACCTGTTGCTGGATAGTGAGCAGGCTGTGGCGGACATGTCCTTGTTATGTGGTGCTGTCGAGACAGAGTCTTTGAAGGTCGTAAGTGATAGGGATTTATCTCGTTGAGTCGCTGGCGTTGCCTTATAGGTAAGACTTTGTTATTGTTTTTCATTGTTCTATCATGAGCCCTGAGGTGCCGGTGTCATTTTGAATTATGTCTCTTCTTTGTCTTTTTCTCAGACCCTCATCTTAGAAGTGGAGCGAGGCCGGCGGGAGCAGAAGAAGATTGTCGCCCTTAGGAAGGCGACAAAGAAATAAAGGGAGGTCCGTGGTAAGCATAAGACACTGGCGGACCTCAACACCCAGGACCCTCAGTTTTAAGGATTCCGTGAGGGATTGGAGCTGGCAGAGGATCAACTGTGGAAGCGTACGGCTCAGCTGGAGAAGACGGACGCAGACTTAATGGCCGTTGTGGCTTGAAACACCGAACTGGAGAGTCTCCTTCAACAGCAGGAGGGGGAGTTGGAACTGGGTTGTGTGGCGATGGCGGAGGCAGCGGAGTTACGTGCCAGGGTTGATGCCCTTACTGTAGAGCTCGAGACTACGACGGCTGAGGTGGTCGCTCCTCAGCAGGCAGAGACTGTTGTTCCTGTTGACGGCGTGTCTCGTGAAGCTCACGAAATGTCGGTGTATGCTGAGGCAAGGCGGACTGTATTCGAGAAGCTACTGGCTGTTGGTAGAGCCACTGAGGCATAGGTTGAAAATCACCATCGCTTTGTTAGGGTTGCGCACGAAGCTTGTGGGTATAACCCTGACTCTCCGGACCCAGCGGGCTATACCTTTGCGGATGTGAACCAGTTGGGCATGAGGTCTTGGATTTCTTTGGCGTTCTGGGCCGAGGGCGGTGGGGACCGTGTTGACGGTACGGCCGATGCGACGGAAGATGGCGGGGGCTAGGGTAGTTAGATAAAGCTTCTTCTCTATTTTTTGTAATCGAAGAGACGTTGTAACTTTATAATCTATGAATTATTTATAATGATTACGTGGGAATTGTTGTGTTTTCATGTCTTCTTTCGCAATTTTTGTTTTGCGTATGGTGTCGCCTTTTATTGAGTTAATTCGTCGTAGTTAGGTTGGATTGACTCCGGTCACGGCCGCTTGTGTGTTCAGAAGTGGCCGTGGCCTTCCGTGTTTGTGGGCGGTCGTAGCCTTTTCCTTTTCGAAGAGGACCATAGTCTTTTTATATGCCGTTAGGTCCTTAGCCTTTTGAGTTTATGGGTGGCCTTGTCCTCTTGTTTATTGGGGATGACTGTAGTCTTTCCTTACGCCGTTAGGGCCTTAGTCTTTTGCGTTTATGGGTGGTTGTGGCCTGTTGTTTATCGAAGATGCCTGTAGTCTTCTCATGCGCTGTTAGGGCCTTAGCCTTTTTTGTTTATGGGTGACCTTGGCCTCTTGTTTATCGGGGTCTACCGTACTCTTTCCTTACGATATTAGGGCCTTAGCCTTTTGCATTTAGGGGTGGCCTTGGCCTCTTGTTTATCGAGGTCGACCGTAGTCTTTCATACATTGGAGATGGCCATAGACTTTCATACATTGGAGATGGCTGTGGCCTTTCATACATTGGGGATGGCCGTAGCCTTTCATACATTGGAGATAGCCGTAGCCTTTCATACATTGGAGATGGTCGCAGCTTTTCATACATTGGAGGTCGCGTAGCCTTTCATACGTTGGAGATGGCCGTAGCCTTTCATACATTTGGGATGGCTGTAGCCTTCCATACATTGGAGGTGGCCGTAGCCCTAGTCCCTGTGATATGCCATTCGTGCCGATCATCGGTACGTTTTGTGTATCAAATTTAAAATTCTAAGCACTCCCTGAGCGTCTCCTTCGTCGCCTCATTAAAAACCTCTCCGAGAAAACCCAATTGGGACAAAACTCGGATGAGGGAAAAAGAGTACGACTTGGGGGATACTCTTTCTAAAAATGGAAGTACTTGAGGTGGGAGATGTTCCAGTTATTTTGGAGCGTCTTCTCGTTCATGGTTTCTAGCCAGAAGGAACCTTTGTCTGCTGTTGCGGTGATTTTGTAGGGTCCGTCACAATTGGTTCCCAACTTCCCTTCGTTAGGGTCTTTGGATGCTAATGTCTTGGCTTTTAGCACATAGTCGCCTACTTTGAGTGGTCGGATTTTTGCTCTCTTGTTGTTGTATCTTTCGATCTGTTGTTTTTGGGCAACTAGCCAAATATGGGCCATTTCCCTTCTTTCTTTGGCTTCATCAAGGTCTTGTAGTCGATTTGTGTCGTTCTCCTCTCCGCTCGTGTGTGAATACCTTAGACTTTGTTCACCGACTTCGACTGGTATGATGGCATCATTTCCGTAGACTACTAAGTAAGGAGTTTCTCCTGTGGAGGATTTCGGGGTAGTTCTATGCACCCATAGTACTTCTGGCAATAACTCGGACCATAGTCCTTTAGTTTTTCGAGTTTCTTCTTCAAAATATTCAGTATGGTTTTGTTAGATGACTCTGCTTGGCCGTTGGCTGCAGGATGATATGGCGTTGAAAGTATTCTTTTGATACGCCATTTGTCGAAGAAGTCGATTATTTTTTTCCCTATGAAGTATCGTTTGTTATTGCAGGTTATTTCCTTGGGGATGCCGAATCGGCATATAATATTCTTCCAGATGAAGGCGATGACCTCTTGCTCGAGAATCTGGGCATAGGCACTTGCTTCCACTCACTTTGAGAAATAGTCAGTTAAAACTAATAAAAACGTACTTTTCCTCGTCCGACGGGTAGCGGTCCAATTATTTCCATTCCCCATTTGATGAAGGGCCATGGTAAAGTGACCAAATGGAGGGGTTCCCCTGGTTGATGTATCAGAGGGGCGAACTTTTGGCATTTCTCGCACTGGCGAACGTATTCTGCCGGGTCTTTCTTCATGGTGGGCCAGTAGTACCCAGCCCGTACTAAACACCGCACGAGTGCTCGGTTGCCTGTATGAGCGCCATAATGACCTTTGTGAACCTCCTCTAATACCGACGTCATTTGGTTGGGACCTAGGCACTTAGCCAGGGTCCTCCAAAAGTCCTCTTGTAGAGATTGTTATTTATCATACAATAGCTTGCTGCCCGCATGCGATGCTTTTTTGCTTCCTTTTTGTCGGGTGGTAGATTTCCATCCTGCAGATATAATACAAACTAGTTGTGCCAGTCCCAAGTTAGATGCAGGGAGAGTACCTTGGTATGGTCGAAGGTATGGTCGATCGCTGAGTGAAGGAGGGTGACGGTGCTTTCTTTATCCAGGTTGGTGGTGGCAGCGGCCAATTTAGCCAGTCCGTCTACTTCGGCATAATGCACCCTGGGAACCTGTTCAAAGCGGCATTCGTCGAGCTGTGCCATTAGTTTGTGGATTTCTGCTCGATATTTCTGTAGCCTTTGTTCCTTGACCTGGTAAGTCCCGGTGACTTGATTTACCACGAGTTGTGAATCGCAGAGTAGAATAAGTCGGCGAGCTCCGTACCTGATGGCTAATTTTATACCTGCAATGACGGCTTCATATTCTACTTTGTTGTTAGTTATCTCGGGACATTGTATGGACTGGCGAATGATTTTGCCAGTAAAGACTTCGAGGACGAGTCCCAGTCCAGATCCCGAGGCATTCGCGGCCCCATCGGTGTAGAGGGTCCAAGGGTCGGTGTTCGAAGCGGCCTGTAGGGCTTCCTTCTCCGCCTCTGGTGATATTTTGACACTAAAATTGGCCACGAAGTCGGCAAGGACTTGTGACATGATGGTGGTCCTGGGAATATAGGTGATATCATGCTCGCTAAGCTCTATGGCCCATCTGGCGAGCCGACCCGATAATTTGGGCTTGTGCAACATGTTCCTCCGAGGGAAAGTGGTCACTACTTTGATGGAACGGCATTGGAAGTAGGGTCTCAGCTTTCTAGAAGTCGTGACCAGTGCTAGAGCCAATTTCTCGAAGGTGTGGGTATCGAGTTTCGGCATCCACTAGGGTTTTGCTAATGTAATAGATAGGTGATTGCATACCTTTTTCTTCACGAACCAGTACCGCAATGACCGCGACTTTCGATACGGCTAGGTACGTCAGTAGAGGCTCAGCTGGTTTTCCCTTTTGACAACAGCGGTGGCGATGATAGTTACGCTTTTAGCCCTTGCAGGGCTTTGACGCATTCGTTATTCCAGTGGAATCTGTTGTCTTTTCTCATGACACTGAAGAATTTGTGGCATCTGTCCGAGGATTGGGAGATGAAGCGGGAGAGGGCCGTTATCCGGCCTGTCAATTTCTGGACATGTTTCTTGCTATTGAGTGTTTCGGGTATTGAGGCGATTGCCTTGATTTGATCAGGATTGACTTTGATCCCCCTTTGGGATATGAGAAACCCTAGAAACTTTCCTGACGCCACACTGAAGGCGCATTTCTCGGGATTCAGTTTCATCCCATACTTTTTCAATATTTCAAAGGCTTCTCACAGGTGGTCGATGTGGTCTTCTTTCCTGGCGGACTTCACTAGCATGTCATCGATGTAAACCTCCATGGTTTTCCCAAGTTTCTCCTTGAACATCTTAGTGACTAGTTGATAACTATGATTTTTACATTATTTATACCCCTCTTTGCCTAAGCTTTGTGAATAAATTAACATAAATCAGTCCTCAATCACTTACAAATTGCGCTTGATTGCATGTTTGAGCAATTAGATGTCAAAGAAAACAAATCGGCTCAGAAAGAAGTGAAATCTGCCAAGCATCAAGAGAGGAACTGAAATGTGAGCTAGAAGACAATTGCGGACCGCAACATTTTGTCATGCGGCCGCACAAGAAGATCATGAAAATTACCCAAGTCAAGAACCCTGTGCGGTCCGTACTAATTTGCCATGCGGACGTACAAGTGAGAATTAGAGAAGCTGAAAATGGGAGAAAATCTCACACGGACCGCATCCATTTCTACGCGGTCCGCAATGCTGAAGACAAGGAAAAATATTCTAAAGCAGAATTCCCACGCGGCCGCACTCCAAAACAGTGTGGTCCGCATGGAAGCAAGATCATAGAACTAGCATGGAAGGGCAAACAGCAGTGCAGCCGCACAGCATTTCCACGCGGTCCGCATTATTCAACAGTGCGGCCGCACAACAGCTTTGTGTGGTCCGCATGACTTAACCCACGCGGCCGCGTGACATTTTTTTTGCTGTCCGCATTCATGGTTCAGAAGCCCAACTTTGGCAGGCCTTTTACCCTACGCGGCCGCATATCATTTTCATGCGGTCCGCGACAGATCCTCAGGGGTATTTTTGTCCAGATTTTCCTGGATAGTACAAATAGAATATTTTACCTTTTTAGGTTAAGTTTGGATATACTGTACGAGCAGCTGAGCATGAGGAAACATATTTGTGCCTATTTTAGGCTATTTTAACTGGTTTTGAACGTAGAATTAATTGTAGTTGATTTATAATTCATATTATGTCATTCTCTACCATTATTTCTTCTTTTTCTATTGATTCTATGAGTAGCTAAACCCATTAGTTAGGGTTATGGCTCAACCCTAGTGTGGGTAATTAATAGGTGTTGTTGATTAATGTTTGGATGGTATAGGGTGTATGGTATTTGGGGTTTTTGTATGGTTTAACTAAGATTTGGTGGTTGCAAACACTAAGTCTAGCTTAGTGGGTTGAGATTTTGCTTGAGAAAGAGAGTCTAAGTCCTCTCAATCAACCCGACAGGGATTTGGGATGGACCCATGAGAATGGTAGTCCGAAGTAACGGGTTAAACCTCGAGAGAGTAATCACCCTACCTGAGCTATTAGTTTCTTTGGCTAATTAGCCTACTCAACTGGTCTCGAGAGAGTCAATTGGGCAAAATCACCCTCTCTACCGAAAGGTATGAGAGTGGGAGTTAAGTGCAACGGTTAGCTATGATCCCAGATTATCATCCTTACTTTGAGATTCATTACCTGTTGATTAGCCACCTAGGCAAGTGCTATGACCCTAGTGTTATTTCCTTATTGCATACAACTTAGTGTTATCATTTAGAAAATCTAGTTATAATTGTAGTTAAAATCATTAGTTGTTAATTGAAGAAAACCCAAAAATGTTAGAAGCCAAATTAGGAGCTACAATACTTAATTAGTCTCCACAAATACTTGACCCCAAAATCAAGCTCTCTGAGGAATTGACCCCGAAAAATCACTATCGGGTAAAATGTATTAGAGCCTACTCATCCTAAGGGTTGAGTTTGCAAAGATCACTGGTCTTTGGTATGTGGCCCCTGCGTTCTTGAGCCCGAAGGGCATCACCCTGTAACAGTAGGTACCCTGGTATGTGATGAACGTGGTTTTCTCTTGATCTTCCTCGGCCATTAGGATTTGGTTATAACCGGAGTACGCGTCCAAGAAGCTTAGTAGTTCATGCCCGGCGGTGGCGTCGATCAGTTGATCGATGTGAGGGATGGGAAAGGAATCCTTAGGGCAGGCCTTGTTCAGGTCGGTGAAGTCCATGAACATTCTCCATTTTTCGTTCTTCTTTTTGACCATTACCATGGCGACCCATTGTGGATATTTTCACTCCTTGATAGAGCCGTTGGCGAGCAGTTTATCTACTTCCTCATGGACTGCCTCATTGATTATGGCATTGAACTTTCTCCTAATTTGTCTTACCGGTGGGTGTAGCGGATCGACATTAAGCTTGTGGGTGGCGATGTCTGGCGAGATTCCTGGCATGTCTGCATGGGAAAAAACAAATGTGTCTACATGGTTAGTCAAAAATTCACGATACTAACCCGGGTCGGTAAGCCCGTGGCTGATGTATGCCTTCCTTTTGGGGTTGTTACAATCCAGCTGAACTGGGTTGAGGTCTTCGATTGTGGCCTTACAGGCTTCCACAATGTCTGGGTCTCTGATGGCGTCGGCTATCGGGTCCACTTTGGTCCCCGATATGGCTGATTGATATGCCTCTGCACTCGCCCCGCTCAGTTGTCAGGTGTGGGTGCAGTCTTGTGTTATCTTATAGAATTCTTGCACTGTGTGTGGTTCTCCCTTGATGCTGAATATTCCCCATGGAGTAGGGAACTTAACCACTTGGTATAAGCTCGAGGGGACCGCTCGCATGGCATGTATCCATAAGTGCCCGATGATGACATTGTATGCCATCTCTTGGTTCATCACGTGAAAGGTGGTTTCCAAGGAGACTCCCCCCGCAAGGATGGGTAGAGTTACTTCTTCTGAGGTGTATTCCACTGCATTGTTAAAACCAGTTAGAGTTATACAGCGGGGGGTTATCCTGTCCTCGAGTCCCATCAGCGAGAGGACTTTTGGATGGATGATGCAGGCGCTGCTTCCATTATCGATCGTGACTCTCCTGACGTTTGTATCAATAATACGTAAAGTAATAACTAAAGCATCATAATGGGGAAAACACAAACCGTCGGTGTCAGACTTATCGAAGGTGATACTTCCTTCGAGGTCATCGTACCATTCGTAGGAGATGGTCCTCTTCAGTCTATGTGTGTTGGCGAATTTGACATGGTTGATAGCGACATCATTCCCAACTCCGACGATAATGTTTACCGTGCGCGTAAGGGAGAGTGGCTTCGGTGGTCCACGGGAATGCTCTCACCCGCGCGCGAAATTGACCTTCCCCTTGTCGTTGAGAAACTCTTTCAGGTATCCTTGGTTGAGCATCCTGTCGACTTCCTGTCGTAGACCTATGCAGTCTTCGGTCCTGTGCCCTCATTCTTGGTGGAATTTGCACAGAATGTTTAATTTTCTTGTGGCAGGGTCCGATTTCATTTTCTGGGGCCATTGTACCTTGGTGCCAAGCTTTTCCAGTGCGTACACAATCTCTCAAGGAGAGACACAAAATTTATGTGATGAAAGTAAAGGGGGCATACCTCGTTCGTTTCTGAGTGGGGCGAGATGGCGTTACAGTGTGTCTGCATGACGAGGGGGCGGAAGAGGAGACCTTATATAAGGCTAATGTCGTTCTTTATTAGGGCGAGGGGGGAGTTCTCGGCGTCCCTCGTGTCATCGATCTCTCCTTGTGTCTCGATGTATGGTTGTTAGTCATCGGGTTGGTCCATTGAGGTCCTCTTCGTCTGCTCGTACCTCGGCACAATAGGCATTATGGATCTCATCCCAAGTTGTAGGGGGATATTTAATGAACCGGCTTAGGAGTTTCTTGGTTGCTTTGGAGCCGTCCCTGCTGAGTCCGTTCTAGAAAGATGCTACCGATATGCCCTCCGATACATTTGGTAGGCTCATCCTTACCCTATTGAATTTGGCGAGGAAGTCCCTGAGGCCTTCGCCCGTGGTTTGTCTGATGGTAAAGATGTCATTTACCCTCGCTTCTGCCTTTTTAGCACCGGCGTGTGCAGTGATGAACTTGTCTGCCATTTCTTCGAAGGTTGAGTGCTTTGGCGGGCAATTGGGAGTACCATGTCAGGTCTCCTCCGGTCAGCGTCTCGCCTTCTTCAGCAGCACTGATGGTACCTATTCCTTAGATAGGTCGTTACCTTTCACAGCGGTGACATAATGGATGAGATGATCTTCAGGGTCGATAGTCCCATCTTATACCCTCAGGTAAGGAGGCATCTTGAACGTCTTCGGGATGGTATAGGGGGCGGCTTCCTCGGAATAGGGTTGCTCTACGAACCTTCCTACGTCACGTTTGGGTAGCAGTTTAGGCGCTCCAAGGATCTTGTCAATTATATCCTGATGTTCCTTCATTTGGTCACGGAGGGCTAGATTTTCGTTGTCCATTTCTTCTATTTTTCTCAAAATGGATGTCAACGTATCGTCATGCATTTGCGTTTCAACGGGTTGGTTGTTGGTTCGTGTTTCCTCTTGCTCGTCTGCTATGGTGGTGTTGCTTGTTGTTAGTGCTACTTTTTCATGATTCCGTGGTGGTTTTTCCACTAGGCCGCTCAAGGCGCTTGTCAGCCATTCCTCCAGTAACTTCCTGGCCGCTGGGGGTGCTTCTTTTGCAGCGGGCGTGGAGGTATCTTTTTCCTGCATGGTTGCAAGATTCCCGGAGGGGAAAGGTGAGGCTTCCACCTCAGGTATGATATCAGGGGTGGTGTTGACGGCAGAGCTACCACTAACCTCGCTCAGGGAACTCAAGAGGTTGGTGGTGTAAGGCCCCGTAAAATTTTGTGTATAAAACCTAGTAGCTATAGTGTCATGGTCCGAATAATGTGTTAGGAATGCGTAGAATTCTTCGCGGCTCGCATCAAGCTCGCCGCGGTTCGGACCCTTGGTAGTGATTTAAGTTTCAAAAATGTAGAGAATTAATTTTTCCGAAAAGTGTCAAATATGCGGTCAAGAATGCGACCGCAAACCTGATATGCGGACCGCATTCTTGCCGCAAAACGTTCCAGAAAGTCCCCCAAAATCGTGTTGAATATGCGGTCGATATGCGATCGCATAGTGAATCTGCGGTGCACTTTGCGACCGCAGATCAAGAATGCGGACCGCATATTGGTCGCATTCTGTAACAGAACTTGAGTAATTTTTGAGGCCATTCTGCGGTCACTATGCGGACCGCATGTTGATTCTTCGGTCGCAAAGTGCACCGCAGATTCGCCCCGGCCCCAGATTTTTGTAACATTTTTACCCGATCTCTTCTTTAATATAACACCATTCACCCTTATTTTTCTCATATCATCTTACCAAAATTAGAGAGAGAATAGAGGGGTTTTAGAGAGAGAAATCTTTCATCTTCAAAGATTGCTCCAACCATCTTAATTCCAAGTGATCCTAGGGCAAGGATTCAACTTCCCCAATCTTTTCAAGGTAAAAACCCTAACTATTTTCTTTGATTTTCAGTTTTAAATTGGGTAAAGAGGGGTTTGCATATAATAGCTTTTGAAAATAGAATTTTTACACTCATGCATGATTATTGAACTTGATTTCTAGTAAAAAGAAGTGAGTAGAAGTAAGAGTCTTCAAGAACAAGGTTGGCAAGAGTAGGATATCTTGGGTAAGCATAAAGTAGGAAGAAAAACTCATCACCAGGTATGTATGGCAAATTTTGATTCTTGTGAAATCGCCTATATGTGTGAAAGTTGCTTGGTTAATGTTAATTTGACAAATTGTGTGAAATTCTCAAAGTAGTTGTTGAAATATGAGTGATGTGGCATAGAATATGAACCGAAAGTTAAATGAGAGTTGAATTGGGTAAAGAATTGTGAATAATACTTATGATGGCCTATATGGCACCTTGTGGAAAGAAAACGAAACACTCGAGAATTGGTTTATTGTGGAAAGAGATGAAACACTTGAATTGTGGAAAATTGTTGAACATACTTGTGTGAATATTCTTGATTATGGAAATATTGTAACTTGGTTGTGATATTGGCTTGATAAGTAATTGAGAACATGAAACAATGTGCAAGTTGCTTATTTGAACTTGTTGAAATTGTGTGTAGTACCTTATCTGCTGTTTGAAATTGTTGTGTTTTAAATTGTACGGCGGGGTCGTGTTGCGCGCCGCAACGTGAGGAAATAAGGTGTGGGTTGGGGTGATAAGGGTGGCCGAGGTAATAAGGGTGGTCAGGGGCAATAAGGGTGGAAAGCGATCGAAATCGCTATTGAAAATTGATACAAAAATCAATAATGTGAAATTGTGAAAGGAGACAACAGGAGAGTTTGCAACCTGTGGGGCACTGATTGCCCCTTTGTTTGACTACTTGTGCTTTACGTGATTGATTGGTTATTGTTAAATTGGTTGATAGTAGAAAGTGCTTTGTGTTGAGAATTATTTGAAATGAGGAAAAATGTGGAAACATGGTTGGCTGGCTTAATTAATTGTTGATGTAATTCAATGGCTTGAGTTTACTTGGGACAAAGTTTGTCCATACATGCCAGTACAATTCAAGTGTACTGACGTCCCTTTTGCCGGGGACGCTACATTCGTGTTATGATTGTAGGTGGATCGGTAGCAGGCACTTCAGCTCATCGGCAGTAGTATCCTTCTCCTTCCACTGCCCGTTTTGGTGAGCCCCTTTCTTCCTTGGGGCCCCGTGTGGTTCATGCCACTTTTGTTTAGATTTCATTTTGGTTTTGTAAGGTATAGCCGGAGCCTTGTTACCGGCAAATATTGTATTTCCCTTTTTTTGTATCCTAGAGGCTCTGTAGACATGTAAACTGTGGGACTCCAGTTTTATGTATACATTATGTTATGTCGGGCGTTGTAAAAAGACTGCAAACTTGTTAATGAATTACTCGTATGGTTTTATTTGTTTAATGTGAAATCATTCATGGTTAGTAAGATAGTTGGTTAATGGGAAACAATCAATACAGGGGTAACGCGTGGGAACGAAAGGCACCCAGGTCCGCTTGATTGGGGCAACCCGGTCAGGCGCCGGTCATGTTCCCCGATTTGGGGCGTGACAGGTGGTGACTTCCGTTATAGCTTTGGACCGGGTGTTCGGCCATTTTTTAGGTTTTATATGGTGATCTGATCCTTTGGATGTATACTATAGGTTTGATTCTCAAAATCCTCACAGACGACGCCAAATTGTTTGACCCAAAAGCTATCGGTTGCTTTATGATTTAGGGACAATCAAAGATTATAAAAGGGTAAATCAGAATCAACGGTAATAAGCTCAAGGATAGATCTAAAATTCGTATGTAGTTTGCTCTAGTGAGATCGTAGTAAAACTTATTGGAATATCAAAACTAATCAACAATAGAGAGATGAGATAGAGGGAGAATGATAGTCAGAAGTTGTATTATTGATGAAAAATAACACTTGTCTTACAAATGAGGGAGACCTTTCCTTATATAGAAGGAAGCCCCCCTCGCTAGAATATTACTTTATTTCGGAACTATTGTTATTACAAAAACGTAGGTAGGCGGAGGGGACGGAACGCTTGTACGGGCGAGTTTGCCAATGCGCCTTTATAGTCAGGGGCGTATTCCTTCTCGTTGTATGGGCGTGAAGGAAGGTATATTTGACTTCAGCGACCGTGTAGGGAGGTGTGCTCGACTTATATCAATCGTATCCGATTCGACCTCATACAACACTCATATCCAATCCTTGGCGTGGGAGGTGTTAGAGTTTTCATATCGGATGGGTGGGAGGCAATCTTTGCCAAGTCGCACCTCATGAGCTAGTTTTTGGTGTTATTAAGCCAAGCGTCTATTTCTTTATCAAGAACAACGACCAAATTGCCTTTAATATTATCTAAACATGTAAAACCAACTTTCGAAACAGAAAATGACCAATGACCCACATCAATATTCTGATACTTAGTTCATAACCAATGCAATTTTAAACTGAAGCAAAGAATGTTGTTCTTGAAGAGAATTACATATATGAAAAAAACAAAGAAATTGCATTAATATTGAACAGTGCAGTAGGAGAGAACCAATTAAGCAGAGCCCCTGAGTTTCTTTGTGATGGTAGCAATGTATTTGCCCTGGTGAAATGCTTGTTCCAATTCAAGCTCTGTTGGTTGTCTAGAGCCATCTCCTGCATAAGTTCCAGAACCATAAGGACTTCCACCTTTAATCTTCTCCATCTCAAACATTCCAGCTCCAAATGAATAGCCAGTTGGAACAAATATCATTCCATGATGAACAAGCTGTGTAATGGCTGTCAATCTGCAATCAATGGTGGAGCCAGAATTTATATTGAAGGTTGTCAAAATATAAAAAAGTAAATACATCAAAATGTTTAGGGGAGTTAATTCGTATAGTAAGTATGAATAAAACAGAAAAATTATCTAGCAAAAAATTGCTATTTTTCAGTGAAAGAATATCGATTGACACTCCTTGATTGAATGTGGGTCCCCCACTGCCTTAAACATTCCTCAAATTTTCACAAATCTTGTCACTGAATTTTAAGACTTTACAACGCGAGCAACAAATCACGTTAGTTTATTGAGGTTGAGTGACAAAATGAATTTTGTTCCAAAATATTTGACGTTCTTAAAAATCAAGAAGTATTCATTACTCTTTTTTTTTTTTTTTCTTCTTCATATTCAGCCTTACTGCTCTAACTAGTGGAGTGTTAATTAACTGAAACATTTAAGAGAAAGATAACAAATATTCTTACAACTAAAGTTAGAGATTTTACCCTAATAGACGGCCGGATTTACTGTTTATTTTTTTAGTCAGTATATATAAATTATACAACAATTATACACATATTATACATAGATTTTATGTATAAAAATATGATATATTCCCTTGTTATTTTTAGTTTAAACGATTAGGTGGATGGTTATTCAGGTTAATTCTTCTCAAACAAACAAACAACAACAGCCTAGTGTGGTCCCACAAGTGGGATCTGGGGAGGATAGAATGTACGCATCCTTACCCCTTCCATGGAAGGGTAGAGAGATTGTTCCCGATAGACCCTCGGCTAAAGAAGGTGAGAAAGTCCTGGTCTAAGTTGCTCGGACTCGGGTGCGCGTATCAGATACGGGAACGTATCCGAGTATCGGTTTCTGCAAAATCTAAATTTTAAGATTGGGAGGTGTGGACCTGGATATGGATACGGGTGCGGGAATTCAGCTAATAAAAAATAGAGCTATAAAAATATTATAAATTTTGAGAGATATTATGTAAAATAGGTACATGAATATTGTAGAATTCAATTTTTCATTCTCCAAGATGGACATTATTCTTTCATTCTCCTAAATCCTCTTTATTTTTAATTTTGAGAAATCAAAATCTCAACTTTTTCTCCCGTTTGTTGATAGACTCGGATCAAAGTGTCCGAAGTCAGTTGACAATATCCGGGACGTATCCCGCTCTCGCACCTGTCCCGGTCTCGTATGGAGACGAGGACGGCATCAAAATCGAAGAGTTCGTGCAACTTAGGTCCTAGTAGCAAGTAATAGCAAAACAATAATTATAAAACTAAATCGAAGTATCAACAGGATACTGATAACAAGTAGCAACAAGATAACATATTTAGAAAACTAATTCCAAGGCAGCAAACTACGGAATTACAAATGGCAAGAGGTTAATTCTTGTCAAGGTTATTATATATATGATTCTTAAGGGATGTGCAAGAACCTTAAAAAACATATGACATGTATAAGACGTAGTATTAATTAATGATGATTAAGTAATAGAAGGTTATGTAAGAAAAAAGTTGAGATATTTATGTGAGTTTGATGTAAATAGCGGTTAGTTATTTTGATTGAGAGAGAAAAGAGGGGACTAACGCGGTAGTTTCTTGGCCACCTCCTTGAGAGCCAGTGCTGAGAAATATGCCTGCTGGTTTCCCTGCAAGCTGTTGAGTTCTCCACAAACCTCCAGTCGAATCAAGAAATGCCTTAAATTGAGCAGCCATCATTCCGAATCGAGTTGGGAATCCAAATACGAAGCCATCGCCTTCAGCAAGTTCATCGGCTGTGATAATTGGTGTATCACTTTTAGTTGGTGCATGCATTTTTGTAACAACATCTTCTGAAAGAATTTCTGGTACCTGTTTTTGATTCACAAATCAATGTTCATAAAAATAAAAATGGACCAAATAAGCAGCAGCATATGTCTATTGAGTTTTCAGCTAATTCAATTCATAATTGAATTGTCTAAAATTAAACATTCTAAGGCAATGGATGAATTGATTCAAGATATCATAAACCTATTTGGAAACCTTGATATAACTAATGAAGGGACAAGTATATTCTTCGACATACTCTACACGTATATCTAAGTTTTTGAATTTACATGTTCTTTATTTATATGTATTACTCCTATCCGTTTATGAACGATGTACTTTCCTGTTCGAAAATAAAAGATCATA
Organism: Nicotiana noctiflora; assembly: GCA_032618575.1. Lineage (NCBI taxonomy): Eukaryota > Viridiplantae > Streptophyta > Magnoliopsida > Solanales > Solanaceae > Nicotiana > Nicotiana noctiflora. The sequence goes on from JASVEL010013585.1 coordinate 58,193, forward strand.
TTTTTAAATTTGGAAATTTGAACTTTAAACTCCTCATTTTACCCATTTTATCTTTAATGACAAGCTTTTATAACCACATCAAAAGTCATGGCTTCACAAAATGTTAGTTCTTTAGCTTTAAGATCACAAATTTCAAAAGTTTTTTTTTCTTAAACTCCGTGCCGAATCAAACTACCTCATTTAATTTAGAACGGACAGAATATTTATTTTTCTTAAGTAGAGAGAGTGGAGGATCAACAGAAGTGGGTCTTAAGTATAGGGAGACAGATTAGGCTCGACAGGCTAATGAGTGGGAGACTAAAGCTATATATGTCTATGGCTTAATGCAGCGGATGTAGCGTAGTATCACTGGGTTCGACTGAACCCATAACCGTTGATGGAGAATAAATTTTTATATTTTAAAGTTATAAAAATAGTACGATATGAACTATAACTTTAAAACTATAACGTGTTCAATGCTAAATATTTTAAAAGTTGAACCAATAGAATTTATATCCTGGATTCGCATCTAGCTTGATGGGTGGGATTTGCAACCACGAGGACATAAAATAGTTGTGCAAGTGGAATCACTAAAGTCTGACTCTGATATCATTTGAAAGAATTTGAATCTATCTTGACGTTGATTAAAAAAAGTAAATGTATCTACATCTTAAGAAAATTGTTTTATTACTATATTATTCTAAATTGAATGACTCGTGACATACTAAACCTATTTGGGAACCTTTACACAACCAATTAAGAAAAAGTATTCCGAACAAACCTGCCATAATTTAGCTTCAACACCTTCAACTGATGCAGCACCTTTCTTTATCTCTTGTGCCAGCTTCTCAACATGTCCGTACATGGAGTAGTAACTGCATATTTTTGTGGTTTTCTTTGTCAATGTTTAATTGTTTGAAGTCTTGGATAAAAATCAAATGGACCAATTAAAAAAATAAATTCCAACATTAAAATAAAATTTTGAAGGTCTATTTTGGACAACCGACTACCAAACAAACATATGCGGTACCACAAAGTTGACTTTGTAAAAAAAAAAATTAGTGCGATTCACAAAGCATCACTCATTCACACAAATATTTTGTACTATTTTTTGACTTATTTAGGACTACAAATTATATTTTTTTAAACTTCATATACAACCAAACAGGTTCACATAAATTATAAAGGAGGAAGTACTGTAATTAGACAAGGACAGAAAGCATTTCATCCTCTGTAAATCCGCTTCTAGAAACTAAAGAAAATGTCAAAATGGCAGAAGCCAGAAATAAATCAATCATCGCAAATCACTCAGTGAGGAATAATATCCTCAGTCATATTTACACCTTTCACAATGCCTGATGGTAAATATACAACAACAACAACAAAAACAACAACAATCCAATATATTCCTACAAAATGAGGTCTGTGGCGGGTGTAGACAGGCCTTACCTCTACCCAAGAGGGTAGAGAGGCTGTTTCCAATCGATCCTCGGCACAGGGAAAAGAAAGGCAAATAAAAACAAAAACAGCATTAGTTACACTAACATACATCGCATAAATAATTAACTAAACATAAGAGACATACGTACCATAAATAAATCGACATGCAATAATATTAAAACAGTAACTACCAGAAATGACTACCATAAGAGAATGCAAACTAATTCTCTATGGGTGGCCCTACCACGCCTCATCCACCCCGGGAAAGGAGTACGAAAAATCTAGAAGCTCCAACCCTACAACCCTGATACTAGACGTCCAGACTATCAATATATCCAACCAAAGTAATAAAAATTAAACCTAACACTTAGGACAACTTTAATCATTTTGTTTGTTTGGAAGGGGAAAAAAGATGGGCGGATGTAGACTTCCGACCTACGGAATCATCAAAGCCAAGAGATTTGACTTGGACCGAATACATGCTTTAAATGTTTTTACTGATGAATTATAAATAATAATTAACACTATAATTTAAATAATCTTATATTTTTTGAATCTCAGCCATGGAGTTCAAATTCTAAATTCTCGCTGCTTAAAGGTAATTTCTTAACAATTTATCTATTTAAATCAATGTGAAAGTGAAACGGAATTCAATTCCCGATTTCAATTAATTTATCTTAATAGTAATACTATAGCATTGGACTCAAATGTATAAGAGATAGAAAGAAATACATACACAATGTAGACTTTGGTTGCCATTGGAGGATGCTCTGCTGTTTCTTGGGAAGAAATGGTTGGTGAATTAATGAATCAGAATACAATGAGATTATGGAGAGGACACTCTGTTTATATAGTGGGGAACCAATAGCCATGGTGTTGACAATTTTATTTATTTATTTTTATTTTTTATTTTAGGAATATCATGTCTTAAACGTACTAGCTCTACTAATTTGAAATCTTGCCAAAAATAAACCTACCCAAAGGAAATAACGTTTTATACCATGAGTGTTTCTATTCTGTGAATTTAAGTTTGAGATATTTGATTAAAGGTACAACGATTCCAATTAACCCATCATAACACTTGGTACAAATTTTTCTCGAAACTAATTTTTAATTATTTTTATAATATATATTCTCTATAACAACATTTTACTATAACAGTCAAAAATTATTAGAACAAACGAGACTTTTATAAAGAGGTTTGACTTTACTATTAGTATTTTCGGTTTCCTAAGGACACCAAGATGTGGCTTTGATTAAGTAGGGATAATTACATCATTTCCAGCATTATTCTTTTAATTAATTATTCTTCTATTAGTGTTTATGTCACGCTCATCATCAATTCATCAATAACGTAATTATTACACTTGTATTTTTTATTCTTTGCTTTCTTGGAACGCCTTATTCAATTGTTTACCTCATCGTTGAACTGTGTTGCTTTTGAGATGGGAAAAATAAGAGAAGAGATAAAGCCTTAAAGGTAATAACATCAAAAAATATGTATACAGTTGTCGCTAATGCATTTTTTTATAGATATTTTACGACCAAAGGTGACTAAATAAATTGCGTACACCAAGGAGATAGGCGCGGACCCACGTGAAGAGATGAGAGGTTCGCGTAGCAATGGTGTTATGTGAGCAGGATAACTCTTTAGTTTTAGAATATTATCGCACCTCAATTGTGCTTGAGTTTGTTAGCATATGGTGCTATCTGTCTCCCAAAGACTGTCTGTTGCACTGTCACTTTGTGTAGTTACGTTCCAGCTGTATAGTTGACTTGTACTTATGTTAGAGAACACTAAGGGACCAGGTCCTTATTGTGTTCCTCTTGGCACCCTATAGGCTCGGGAAAAACTATGTACATATTACTGTATTTATGTTGAGGACCCCTATAATAATTTTATTTTGCCCCTCAAAAGAACAAATCTCTCCATTGTTGCACTGGTTCAGCGTGGTTTTAAAGTTGAGAATTTTTCACAAAGCACCATCTTTTAGTCCTAATTATAACTATTAATAGAAACCATTTGCTATATTATGTCATGTAGATATCTTTTATATTTTTATACAATGTATTTAATGTATTTAAGGTATTGTATTCAATAATACAACAGAAAAGATCGGCGTACTAACAGGAATGCCAGCTAAACTTGACCTGTATTCAGACGTATTTAGCGCTAAATACGTAACGTATCTGCGCAATATCTGGATCGATAAAGATGTTAAAAACGGAAGGAAATCAAATCAATTTTGATTTCCTTAATTTTACTTAACAAACTTAAAAGATACCCCATCAATCTGTATTTCTTCTCAAACTAACAAACCCAGAAACGTGAAAGAAGCGAAGAAACAGAGCGAGAGGCTTATATATTGTGTAATTTTCTTCTCCTTCTTATCGATTGATACAAATTATATATAAAAGAAGTTATAAATCTTCTATACATTGAAATCAATTCCCTGCGATTAACATTGAAAGATACATGTTAACACAGATGAATACATTGCTAAATATATGCTAACATACTTGGTACCATACAGATACAAGATCAAATATTTAAGATGAATATACCTGAATACATATGAATACTTTTGAAATTACTAGCAATTGAACTATCGCAAATATACATTAACAAAAGCTAAATACACATGAATACAAGTAAAACTTATATTAAAATTGAACAGTTGAAAATAACTATGTACACATGAATACATATACATACTACAGAAGAAACATAATACAATATACAGAAAGAGGACCATAGGAGTGGTGTGAGAGGTGATAATGGCGGAGAAATAGAGACGATAATGACGGAGAAGGGTATTTGAAGCTGTATGACATGTGTATTTGTGAGAGAAGAAGGAAAAGTGTATTGAAGAAGAGAGACAAAAGCTTATGAGAGCAGATATACGCTAATTGGGTGAGAGAAATTTAAAAAAATGAGAGAGAAAAATATTTTATAGCATATATTAAGCCTTAATTGTAGGATGGAACTAAATTTAAATTTTTTGCTATAAACTAAAAAAGGTATTTATAGAATGTAAAATTTTAAAATGATATTTATATAATATAAATAGGGTACTAACATAATCTATAGGTAATAAAATTTCTTTTAAAGTTCTATTCCCTTGCTGTTAGACCCATGATCGATACCCATACAAGCATTACTTGACTATTTCTTTCTTTTTTTTTCCTTTTTAATTAAAGGATAGTTTAGTACTCCATATTTAGGAGTCAACTTGGTTTATTTATTTTTTAATTTAAACATTAATTTAGTGCTTGTACATAGAAGTCATTTAGTTTATTTTTTCTTCTTTTAATATCTCTTCATCTAAGCTCCAAAACTTAACTTCTCTTCACGATTAGTTTTTCATATATTCTACATAAAATAGTCAAAAACTAAATTGGAGTTACATCTTTCTAGACTTCGAAAAGTTAATATGCAAATATAAAAATAATAATTAAAGATAGTAGGAAAGGGGGATAAAATATTTCATTAACTAGTTCCATCTATCTATATAAATATATAAAGGAGGGATTTGACAAGATGATGTGACATCTCTTATATTGTAGGAATCCTATTTATCTTTTTTCTCATTTTTTGACCTTTTTCTTTCAATTTAACCAAACAACAACAACAACTACCCAGTATGTTCCCACAAAGTGGGGTCTGGGGAGGGTAATACGTACACAGGCATTACCCCTACCCGAAAGGGTAGAGAGGCTGTTTCCATAACTCACAAATCACACATCTTCATTCATGGTGACTTTTCACATTCATAACCCCCAATTATTTAATTTGCTGTAAATTGCATCTTATTGTGACTTTTGGAATATGTAACCCCTATTTGTTTATTGTGTTATAAATTACATCTTTTATTCTTTAACTCATCTTTAACTTTGCATCACACTTCAATTTTTTTTGGTTCATGAAGAAATAAGTTTCTCCTCTTCTGTTACTAATTTTTGGGTATTTTTTACTCTCTTCTTCGATTATTATTTTCTTCTGCTTAAGTTTTTTTTTATTGAGTTTCTTTATGCGTATGAAAACATTCGAGTACTAAATAGAAAATTTACATTAGAGAGTTGCACAGTCAAACGTTATGTGTATAAAAAAAGGAAGCTGGTCCTACAAGGCCAAAATGCCAGCAACGGATTTATTACCTCAACATCAACATCTAACACTCTGTCAATGTGGTTGACTTTATATTTAAAGTTTTTTATTTTGTTAACTGGGAGGTAGTTCTTACTTTGTAATTACTTGGTTTGTAGTTATATTGAATTTTTCGCTTCTTTAATTTTTAACATTTTGCTTATGGGTTGTGATATTTTTTTTGTTTCCATATTCTTTTCTTTTGTGCCAATAGATGCACTCAAAAATAGATCTCAGACTAACAAATATGCGATCTATTCTTATTACTCATTTCTCTGTATTTTTTTCCTCTTATTTTTTCAATAAAGATTTTGATCTTTATTCTTATTAGTACGCTAGTTTTACTTTTTAGATATTCATATGGCCAATGGCATTGCCTCATTAGGAACAAATGTTTATAACTAAGTGTAGAATCTAATGTTAATGCATTTATTTTACATGTACAAAAAGTTTTTTCTTTTATATTTTTCCTCTTTAAATATACAAGTGTATACTTCTATATTGTCTCTGCTTTTTCCTTTAAATTTTTATGTTAAGGTATTTTTTTGGTGGAAAGTACTAATTATGTATCAATAATATGGTAATCATTAATGAATTGCCACACAAAATATACGAGTATCGGTAAATATATATGGAATATTTTGGAGCTAATTAGAAAAAATATATTTATAAAGAAATATATACACATAAAAAATTATTATACTCTATCCCAGATAAATTTACAATAAGATGGTATTGCAATTTTTTTTTCTTTTTTTTTACAATCGCGCGAAGCGCGAATAAAACAATTATTTTTTGTACTCCGGTTATTTTTTTTTTCTTCCCTCCCTGACCTTTGTAAGTTTGTGTGCAATATCGTCAATCAGTGATTCCTTCTAATTCCTGAGAATTTTTTCTGTACTACAATATGATAAGTTTAATATAATATTATAGAAGAATCACTTGACTGAAAGCAATTTTAACTGATATATATTGTGAATGTAAAAAAATGATCATCATTTATATAGTTTTGCCAATTATAGTGGGTAATTTACCTATTGTAATAATTCATGGTTGAATCATATAAATTTTAATCAGTAAAGATTGATTTCTTTTATATGACATTATAATTATTTAGCCATATCAATATTTGTATTGTAACTGTGCGAAGCGCAGGTAACTTTACTAGTTAGTATATAATCTTTATCTCTAACCAATTTTTATTATTATTATTTCATTTAGAAAAAATAAAGATAACTAAGACCCTTCTTCGGTCAATGTTTACTTTGGCAAAGTAGCAAGTATCTTTTTTCCTTTTTAGTTGAACGATAGTTTAGTACTCCATATTTAGTAGTCAACTTGGTTTATTTATTTTTAATTCAAACATTAATTTAGTGCTAGCACATAGAAGTCAGTTAGTTTATTTTTTAAATTTTACTATCTCTCCATCTAAGTTCCAAAACTTAACTTCTTTTCACGATTAGGTTTAATTTCATATCTTCTACATAAAATAGTCAAAAACTCCATTGGAGATACATTATTCTAGACTTTAAAAAGTTAATATGCAGATATAAAAATATTAATTAAAAACAGTAGAAAAGAGGGATAAAATATTTCATTAACTGGTTCCATTTGTCTATAATCTTTAACTCTAATTAATTTTTATTATTAATTCATTTTAAAAAAATAAAGACAACTAAAACCCTTCTTTCGTCAACGTTTACTTTGGCAAAGTAGCAAGTATTCGTTGACTCTGCCACGTCGTTTGAGACTTTTTGGACAGCTTATAAACCTTTATTAGTTTGATTTTATTTAAAATTTAAAATTTTTGTACATTCATTTGGCCACAAACTGGTATTTACTAAGTTTTCAAAGAATTGACCGCCAGACTATATTGCAATTAATATTATTTTTACATTTACATTAAAAATAATGGTGTCATCGTAATGTTTAAATCGTGGGTCCGCCTCTACAAGGTGGAAAGTAATTATAAATGCCATCAATTATTAGATTACTTTCCATTTTAGTGATGGTATAATCCTATTTAATATTTAGAGAATCCTAATAGGAAAAGGAAATGCTTAAAGGGTAAAGAGTATACGTAGGATTTAGGATATACTCTTATCTTGTCCGCTTTACATGACAATGTTTGCTGAAAAAGGAAAAATATTAATTTGACTTGTATAATATATTAGAAAAATAAAGTAATGGTTCAAAAGGGAGTAATTAAGTCTGAAAGTGAATACATATATCAGTTAAAATATTTATTTTATTTGAGAATTTCCTATAATGTAAATAGTGCCATATTAAATTTGAACAAAGGGTTTGTGCGAAATTAAATGCTATATTGGGGGCGTGGATTGGTTATCACCTTACCACGCTATCTTGGACTATCATGCTAAGACTGTGACTTTAGCCTTACCAGGTTTGCCTCGCTTAGAGTGGAGAGGCACTCCTGGTCATTCTACCTATAGTGTTATCTCTTATGTGAAGGCTCAGCGTATAGTCGAGAAGAGGTGTTAGTTCTATTTGGCTTATGTTCGCGATTCTAGTGCTGAGGTCCCTTCTATTGATTATGTGCCCGTTGTTCGAGGAGTCTCCTGAGGTATTCCCTTTGGACCTCTCAGGTATGCCACCCGACAGGGATATTGATTTCTACATTGATTTGGCTCTAGGCACTCAGCCCATTTATATCATATCGTATTGTATGGCCCCGCCCGAGTTAAAAGAGTTTAAGGAGCAGTTGCAAGACTTGCTTGGGAAGGGTTTCATTGGACCCGGTGTTTCGCCTTGGGGTGCGCCGGTATTGTTTGTTAAGAAAAAAGAATGGGTTGATGAGAATGTGTATTAACTACCGACAATTGAACAAGGTTACAATCAAGAATAAGTATCCGCTGCCGAGGATTGGTGATTTGTTCGATCAACTTTAGGGTGCCAAGGTGTTTTCAAAGATTAACTTGAGATCTGTTTACCATCAGTTGAGGATTCCCTAATACAGCTTTCCGTACTCGGTACAGGCTTTATGAGTTCTTGGTGATGTCATTCGGGTTGACAAATGTCCCAGTAGCTTTTATGAATTAGATGAACCGAGTGTTCAGACCTTATCTTGGTTTGTTCGTGATACTCTTCATTGATGATATTTTGTTCCTGCAGCCGGGAGAAGCACGAACAACTTCTACGAGTCAGCACCATCAGGACTCCAGAGGTTGGAAAATTCGGATCGTGACATAGGGTGAGAGAGAATATACTACTAATAATAATAATATTATTTGACTCAGAAGTTACCGATTACTTTATGAGCTATGGACAATCAAAAGTGTGAAATAGGGGTAAATCATAATCAAGTATAATAAACCCCGAAAATGGATCTATAACTTTTATATTATGAATATTAGCAAAAATGACGAAGTTATGAATGTTATCGATGATTGCCACTGAGAGCATAAATAAAGAGAGAATAATAGAGAGAGAATAATCAGAAGTTGTATTATTAGAAAAATAACACTTGATCTTTACAATAAGGAAAACCCCTCTTTATATAGAGGAGGAGTTTTCTCGCTAAAGGTACAATTCGTCGAGGGGGCGCTGACGTCCTCAAAAAATAAAAAGGGGAGGGGAGGGCGTCTGCGCATGCACGTCGGTGTCACGCCTTTGTTGATAAAGACGTGAGCGAGGGTCGTACTCTCGACTTCGCATAGGTGTGAGGGTAGATGCACTCGACCATTATCAGTTAAATCCAATTCGACCCTATACAGTTAGTCCCTCCGCCTATTGGAGACGTATTCAAAATACATCTGCAATGGGTGGAAAAATCGATTCGCTGTGACGCCGTTCATGTATTAACACATGGCCTACTTTTTGAATTGACGTCACTGGCGGCATGCGTCATAATTACAACTGCTCCCATGACAGGTCAAGCGGCGATTTGACGTTTCGGTTTCCTGCCCCTTTTCTGACACTCACCTCTTTGAATCCCGTGTATTGGGGCACTATAAATAGGAAGAGGGTTTAATTTTCACCATTTTTTAGACTTCTCAAAAAACTTTATGTTTGACCTTTTTGAGTTCATTTTATAGTTTTACCAGCCGTTAACGCGTCTATTCATTGGTCGAATACTGACTATGGCGAGACGAGGTCGGCAACGTGAAAGAAATAGGGATGAGTCTACTTCTAGGGTTCCCCAATCTTCGGAGGGTGGGAAAAAGGCCTGAATGCCTCTTATTCCTCTTTCTATTTACGATGTGCTTCCTCAAGAGTTATACCTTCGAAGGGATTTTCCCTCACGATGCATAGCTCCTGAATGGGAAAAATATAAGTTCTCTGAATCATAACTGCACGACTTGCGTGTCTCCTGCCAGATTCCGGACACGGTGGATATGGCAGTGGCCGAAGAGGATTTTGCTAATGTGCACAGACCAGGGTTTTGTGCTTTTTACGAATATCCTTTCCTAATTGGGTGTGGTCTCCCCATATACCCATTGGCGGAGGAACTCTGTACATTCTACAATGTGTGTCTGGCGCAACTTACCCCCTACACGTGGAATATATGTCGTATATTGACGACTTATGCTCAGCGTGCCAGACTCGATGTTACGATACATCATCTACTACAACTGTTCAGTCCTGGGTTCATGAGAGGGACGATGTTGCAGCTGAAAAATCGCGGCACGAAGGGTTTGGTCGTCGAAATGGACGATAAGCCCAACCGTCAATTTTGGTTGAAGTTTTTCTTTATCCGAAGTTTGGATTTGGTGGCGGCCTCCGAAGGGTTTCCAGATATGTGGAATCCAGAACGTAAGTGTCGTTTTATGCACTCAACATTTCCAGTTATTTACGCCTGTTCAATCATTGTGACTTTTCTTGTTTTTCCATCTCTGCAGCCAAGGCTTCTACGCCCCGATCTGTGCCAAATATAAGGGCGTGGGTGGGTAGAATGATCCCACTCGCGGAAGAGTTCAGGACGTGGGCAGTGTTTACCATGAAGTACGGTCTTCCAAGTATTGCATCAACTTTTTGTTTGGCGATTTTACTTTCTGTGTCGTTCCCTGACATACCCTTCCTTGGTTAATGTTTTGGCAGCCCGGAGTGTCCCACGAAGGAGGAAATCATGTCACGCTGTAGCTTCCTTATTGGTGGAATCCGACTATGAGCACGTAGTTCAGGAGCGTATAGATGGGGACGTTCTTGAGGTTACTCAACCTGAGGGCGAGCGCGCGGCTGTGGAGGCATCTAGTGAGGATGTTTGTGATGTTGCTCATTGCGAGGGCGAGGATACGATTCAGGAGACATCTATTGAGGACGCTCCTGAGGCTACTTGGCCTGTGGTCGAGCCGGTAATTTAACCTGCGAATGAGGAGACCCCATTTCCTCCATCTCTTTTGGCCGTAGAAGAGGCTTCCGAGGGCGACGTGCCACCGAACGAAAAAGGCACTGACTGCTTCTTGGCAAAGGTATAACCGTGGAGCATAGGAGGGCGGTTATCCGCCATCCTGAGTCGAGGCCGGTCTTTATGGGTGATGATATTCGCTCGGAGTGGGCGGCCCTTCTGAGGGAGGTCGTAGTCAATACTGCTTCCCCACAGGTTGAAGTAGGGGATATACCGGCCGTCACCGAGGCGGCTGCTGGCGGGGAAAGAACGGATTCCGGGCGAGCTCACACGTTAGTGGACGTACCGCGAGGGGATTATGCTCGAGTGGACATGGCCGTCACAAGGACTAACCGTCGGATTGTGATCCCAATGGGGTATAACTTGTTGCTGGATAGTGAGCAGACCGTGGCGGACATGACATTGCTGTGCGCGGCTGCCGAGACGGAGACCTTGAAAGATGTCAGCAACAGGGATTTATCCCACCGAGTCGCCAGCGCAGTTTTGCAGGTAAGCTTTGTCGTTATTTCTTATTATTTTACTATAGGCCTTTAGGCTTGCTCTGACTTTGGTTGTGTTCCCCCCTTCTTTTTTTAGACCCTCATTTTGGAAGTAGTGAGGGGCCGGCGTGATCAGAGAAGGAATGCTACCCTTAGGAGGGGGATAAGGAAATACATGGAGGTCCGAAATAAGCACAAAATATTGGCGGACCTCTATGCCCAGGACCCACAATTTCACGTGTTTCGCGAGGGTTTGGAGCAGGCAGAGAATCAACTGTGAGAGCGTACGACTCAGTTTGAGAAGGTGGATGCAGATTTAGTTGCTGTTGTGGCTCAAAATGTTGATCTGGAGAATCTTCCTCGGCTGAAGGAGGAGGAGTTAGAGATCGACCGTGGGGCGATAGCGGAGGTTGCTGAATTATGTGCCAAAGTTGATGCCTTAACCGTCGAGCTCAGAGCCAAAGTAGCTAAAGTTGATGCTCTTCAGTAGGTGACAACGGCCGGTCCTACCGACAATGTGTCCCGCAAAGCGCATGATATGTGGGTGTACGCCAAGGCTAGGCGGACAACTTTTGAAGAGCTGCGGGCCGTTAGCATGGCTACTGAGATGAAAGTCGAGGATCAACACGGTCTGGTTAGGGTCGCCCGGGAAGCTTGCGAGTATAACCCTGACTCCCCGAGCCCGGCGGGATATACTTTTGCAGAAGTGAATCAATTGGGCACGGGGTCCTGGATTTCTTTGTTGTTCCGGGCCGAGGATGGCGATGATCACGGTGATGGAACGGCTAGTGCACCGGGAGGTGCTGACGACTAGGGTGGTGGCGATGAGCAAGGTGGTAGTTAGGCGGTATTTTTGTTTTGATTTTGTAGTCGGAGATACGTGATTCTTATAAATGATTGTACATGTAAATTTTGAGTAAACGGAAATCGTACATATATATTTTTGCATGCATGCCTTATTTCCGTACTTTTTATTTTGCATACTTATTGCGTAGTGTCGATTTTTGTCTAGTTAATTTATCATGGCTAGACTGAGCCGACTCTGGCCTTAGCCGTTTGTTTACTTTAGGGCGGCTGTTGTCATACCTCCTTTTTATTATTACGCGGAGCTCTACTGGATAAGGAAAATGTGTATTTCTACACTTTACCCATGAGGGCTCAGTAGGAGTTTTTTTAACTTTAAGGACAATGAGAACGGGATTAGTTATTTAAATTTTTAGAGTCGCCACTTGAAAATATAATGGTATCCCAAGTCTCCGGTTTAATCCCGAACCGAGGAAAGTTTGACTGTGTTATAGTCCACGAATTAGAAATCTGGATAAGGAATTCTATTAACTCGGGAGAAGGTGTTAGGCACTCCCGGCTTCCGTGGTTCTAGCACGGTCGCTCAACTGTTGTTTTGATTTTATCTGATTTCAAATTGTATATTTTAATTATGTGCAAGTATACCGCTTTTTAATATTTTACGAATTTGCAACGTCGTGAAAATACATCGTCAACCACACCGCACCAGTATGCCTATGACTTTGAATATATTTCGATTTCGTTGAGAGTAGGATTTGGGTCACATAAATGTGCACCTGTTCATAGGAATGTTTATTAAATTACGCCTAATGATGTCTATTTTTTGTTATATTTGGGAAAGATCGTGAAATTGTCTAAACGATCCTTCTGAGTCTAAAGTTTTATAGTTATTATTTGGGGGGCCCGTGTGTTTTTAACTTGTAACAAGGCTCGTCCCTTTTCATTTTTAGAAGGTCAAATCTATTTGTGCACTATATTTTCTACTTCTATTTTTTCTTTTCTCCTAATGTAACGGTTTTGAAGCAATTTCTTATTATTAATTACTAGAATCCAGGCCATTATTCATTATTGGGCTTGGACTTTGGACTAGCTTAACAGTGTGCATGAAGGTGCAACTAGACATCTGGAGCCCAGCTAATACTTCCATTTCTGTCCACAGGCATAAATGCCATATCAATTTAACATGGGCATGAATTCACGATTAAACCCAAATCATTTATATCTAAAGCATGATTAAGGCTAATTAACATTTTTATAACAACACTATGAACAAGTATCACTCAGTATTAACAATTAACTGTTTCTATTAATGCCAGTTTACATTCTAATAATACTGATTTCGATATTATCAACAAACTAAGAACGTTGACACACAGTTTCAATCAACTCGTTATTGTTTAACTTCTACATTAACAGAGTCTAATTATGAATTATCTATCTGTTGAGACACTATTTTATAGAGTTATTTTGCTCTGATTTAACTGAAAACAGTGTTCTAAATTTTCAACTAAAATATGCTCGAATTACCACTGTCATTACAATCATATTTAGATTACCATATCACAAAGTTTAATGCAAATGTTGTAGCTAAACCATTTTAATAATGATAAAACAGTAACACGGTTTAAAATTCAACTACTCGTGCTTTTCGAATTAATTGATTCTGATTCGGAACTTGATTAACAAAATATCTAAGTATTAGTATTACACGTCTAATTTTATAATAGTTATAAATCTATAAGCGAATTAACTAGGTTTTTAACCAGTTTTAGTTTTAGATCTAAGTGATAATTTAACTAACCTGGAGGGACCTATATCATTTTCTACTACTACTAGAATTTGAATTATGTTTGTTCAGTCCAGTACTTATTACAACGAATTCCTAATGAATTACGAGAGATCTAAGCATCTATAACTACGAAACAAAAGAACAGGTATACAATTTGCAAATTGAACTAGTCAACATTTCTCATTTCTTCAAAAATATTTCAATTACAGCTCCTGGAAGTAGTGGTGTGCCTGATTCAAGTGACAGAAACAATGAGTTCTAGAGGTGGAGATGAAGGAAAATCAGCAATAGCAACAACTAGATATCAACAGCAGCAGAAGTGAATTATCACAACAACAAGTACCAAACTTCAGTATAGAAAACCTAGTAATTCAACCACGCAAATAGGAAAACCCAACAAATTCGATCAAAACCAGTACAGAACAACCAACAGAAATTCCAGAGTACCACTCGAACTAACAGTAATTGAAAATCAACAGTATTTCAGTGTGTATTTGGTATATTTCAATGTATAAAAACTTCTGAACCTCTGAAATAAGGCTTGGAAGGGCCTATTTATACAGTAGAATGTGAGGGAAATTTGAATTAATTATTCAGATTTCCATCCCCTACTTTTCTGATTCATTTCAGTTAAGTCTAAGCTATTTTTTATAGGAATACACTTGAACCCGTTCTAGGGTATTCTATATCATTCTTTTAGGCGTTAATGCCTTTATTACCCTCATTTGTTAAGGTTTATTACCTATTTACCATTTAACTATGCCTGAATCACCCCTTATTATTCAGCTAATTATACCAAAACCAGGCCCAATTATCTTTTATACCCTTATAATTTCTAAGTTAACTTCAGAAATACCATTTTCTATTCCCCATTTACCCCTTATATCTGTTATGTATTTACCCGACCTACCCATAGGTCTGTTAAGACCTGGGATAGTCAATGGTATTTAAAATATAACCCCTGAGGCTTGACATTATATTTTAACCAATTTTAGACTAAGTAAAACCCTTTCAGAGTTAACCCCTTTACAAAAATAACCACAAAATCAGAAATCCAAATGTTTTGTAATAATAGCCACGTTAATCATTTGCGCATATAGCCCTATTGTGACTAAGTACTCAAATGTTCAGAAGAACCAAACATATAAACCGTATTGCAATAATAGCCAGTTTCATGCAATATTGTATATATAACCCTAATTACAACTAACCTTTAATTAATAAGAATTCAGAGAGATAAATTGATAATAATTGAATCCTAATTAATCAAAACCCTTAGTTGAGAAAGGATCTATTAAACAAGAACATCAAACAACTATATAGCATGTGATTTTAACAAATGGCTATAATCAGAACCAAAAAAGTACTTAATCGATTTCAAATATACACAGACAGATTTTCTAATATGCAGTAGGACTAGACTAACAAATAATCGAACACAAAAAGAGTAAAGCACAGAAACAAAAATGGGTTCATGGTGCTTAGCTTTGCTATTCCTTTTTCCTTTTCTTTCTTTCTTTCTTTCTTCTTTCTCTTCTTTTCTTTTATTTTTCTTCATTTTTCTTCTTTTTTTCTTGGTTTTTCGGTGGTTCGGAGACTTTGAGTCTCTTTTGACAGTTGATCTTCTAGGCAGACTCTTGTAGTCTTGTTTGGATGTTAAAGAATGGTTTTTAAGAGTCTAAGGTTTGATTTGAAACGGTTTTGGGTTTGGGGTATCCGCCGGAGTAGGGTTCCGGTGGAACATTTTTAAATATTCGAGCAGCTAGGGTAATATTCGACCGTTGGGACATAGAGGGGGTGATAGAGAATTTCAAGGCGGTTTTGGGTGTAAAGGAGGGAGGCTGGTTCATTGGTTGGTGGTCGCCGGCTAGGGTTCCGACGACCGGAGTTTCAAGATCTGGGGAGACGGAGGGGTATTTGGATAGGGGTATTGTGATAGGGTGGTGGAGGAGGAAAGGGAGGTTCAGTGGTGAAGGGCTTGGTCGGAGAAGATAAACAGTAGCAGACCACCGATTTCCGGTGGCCTGTGGAGAGGAGGAAGATGGGAATGGGGGCGGATAGGGTTTGGAGTCTTTGAGAGGGAGAGTGTATAATGAGAGATATGAACGGAGGGGTGTAGATATATATTGCACGTGTGTCATTAATTTTCAGCCATTAGATTAGACAAGATGAACGGCCAGGATCAAATTGCCCCCTAAACGGTGTCGTGTGATTTAAGTGTAACCATCTTCTTGTACGTTAGATTAGTTACTTGGACATCAGTGATTTATTCAACTAGACGGTGTCGTCTGGCTTATGTGTGACACTACTTACATCCGTTAGATCATTTAATTGGACGGCTGTGATCATTTTAATTAACGACGTCGTTTCGTTTAGTAGGCAACCGTTGACTTTGGTCCGTCTGGTTCGATCTATCAACGGTCCAGATATATTCTCTTGATACGTCGTCATTTGGCATATTATAGGGCAGGCCTGTTATGTTTAATTTGGGCCAGGTCTGTTAGGGGTGTTAATTGGGCTAGTATTTTTGTGAATTTGGTCCAAAATACCTTGTATTTTTTTGTATTTCTTTATCTTGTTTTTTTTTGTATTTTTTTAACTTGCATTTATTTTATTATTATTTTGTATTTTACATTTTTTCCTTAGTATTTATTCCCAATGTATTTATCCCCTTTATTTTCGTATTTTTGTATTTTTCTTTTATTTTCTAATTTTTTAGTAATTATCTTACATTTTTGGTATTTTCTAATTAATTTCATTTTGTATTTTGTTTTTGTTTCTTTTACTTTATTTTCAACTAATTTAAAGCAAACACTACTATGTTTTTTACACAATAATCAACAAATTTCAATCAAAAATTATTTTGTATATTTATTTTGGAATTAATTGCTTGGGGCAAAAATCACGTGCTCATAACTGCCCCTCTTTGCTCGGGAACACGAAGAGTTTTAGTGCAAAGAAAAGTGAGCAGGAATGTGAGATTTTTGCCCACTCGCATATTCCGTGTGAAGCATTTTTGAATGTTTTCCTGCTTCAAGGATTGCCTACATATCCTGGGCTAAATAGGAATCATGTCAGTGTAGTTCTGGAATGTTTGGTAGTTGAAACTACCAGAGAGCTGTGACTCTATTGCTGTTGCTTGTTATTGCTGGTTGCTAATATTCTTATTACACCATTGAAAAAGAAAATAAGCTAAACTATGCTCTATGTTTTACAAAATCCTAACTATATCTCTCAACCGATTCTTGTGTTTCATTTACATCTTCCATTCTTTGAGAAGACTCTTGCTTGCAACTTGCTTCAAATATATTCCCTTATTCTTCAGGTGGGCGCCTGCTTACGAAACTTGAAAAGTATTCCCTTGTTCTTCAGATGGGCGCCTGCTTGCAAAAGTTCGAAAAGTATTCCCTTGTTCTTCAGGTAGTTGCATGCTTACTACAAAAATAGAGAAAAACTTTCTACCCCAGTATTGGGCTTAAATCAATCATGCTATTAAATGTTAGCTTAAAAGAAGAATTTCATTTTGAAAAATATTCCCTTGTTATCCAGGTGGGAGCCTGATTGCAAAAAGTAAGAAAAATATTCTCTTGTTATCCAGGTGGGCGCCTAATTACAATAATTTGAAAAATATTCCCTTGTTATCCAGGTGGGCGCCTGATTGCAAAAACTAAGAAAAATATTCCCTTGATGTCCAGGTGGACGCCTGATTGCAAAAACAAAGAAAAAGATTCTCTTGTTATCCAGGTGGGCTCCTGATTTCAAAAACTGAGAAAAATATTCCCTTGTTATCCAGGTGGGCACCTGATTGCAAAAATTAAGAAAACTTTTTTCTTGTTATCCAGGTGGGCGCCTGATTGCAAAAACTAAGAAAAATATTCCCTTGTTATCCAGGTGGGCGCCTGATTTCAAAAAATAAGAAAAATATTTCCTTGTTATCCAGGTGGGCGATTGATTTCAAAACTAAGTAAAATATTCCCTTGTTATCCAGGTGGGCTCCTGATTGCAAAAACTAAGAAAAAATATTCCCTTGTTATCCAGGTGGACGCCTGATTGCAAAAACTAAGAAAAATATTCCCTTGTTATCCAGGTGGGCGACTGATTTCAAAACTAAGAAAAATATTCCCTTGTTATCCAGATGGGCGCCTGATTGCAAAAACTATAAAAAAAATTTCCTTGTTATCCAGGTGGCGCCTGATTACAAAAATTTAAAAAAATATTCCCTTTTTATCCAAGTGGGCGCCTGATTGCAAAAACTAAGAAAAATATTCCCTTGTTATCCAGGTGGGCGCCTGATTGCAAAAACTAAAAAAATATATCCCATTGTTATCCAGGTGGGCGCGTGATTGCAAAAACTAAGAAAAATATTCCCTTTTTTTTGTTGTTTTCTCTTTTACTTTCCTTCTGCTGTATGACCGCCATATGTTGTTTTATTTCTCATGTCCTTGAACGACCCAATCTCATTGTGCCATTTAACTGAGAAGTTGGTAATTAGCTTTCAACTGGCAATGTCTTATAGACAGATTTCAAGAAAGAAAATGAAATGCAATGACCCTGAATTTTGAAGGTAGGAATATTTTCAAAGAGAAAAGACAAGACTTATCTAAAAGGGAAAGATGACTTTGATCATGCCATGCATTCGGCTAGCCGACCCAATCTGTCCAACCACATTTCTTGCCAACTTATTTTTCTTTTTCACCAAACCCAAACTTTACTTGCTTTGCCGCTTTCCTTCCACAAAATTATTTCTCACTTTCGCCTTACTGTGCCCGTGAGGGTTTTCACCAATAAGACTCTCTCATTTTATTTCTCTCGGCTGACATCGCCTTATGGTGCCTGTGAGGCTTTTCACCAATAAGACTCTCTCATTTTTATTTCTCTCAGCTTATGTCGTCTTACAGTGCCCGTGAGGGTTTTTACCAATAAGACTCTTTCATTTTTACTTCTCTCGGCTTACGTCGCCTTACGGTGCCTATGAGGGTTTTCACCAATAAGACTCACATTTTTATTTTTTGTCATTTCCTCCATCTTCAAGTACCCAAGTGTTGTCAATAATATGCTTTTCTTCACTTACTTGTACTGTCATTTCCCTGAAATTAATCAGAAGGTCTTTCTTTGTACCGTAATGTGCCTTTTGGATGAGTTTTAGGAAAAAAGATATAAAGGCTCAAATTTCCAACTTGGGTTTCAAAATTACAACTTTAAGAATCATTTCCTTTATAATGATCATAACTTCTGCCCCAGTTTTAATTTTTTTGGGGGAACCTTGGACTGAATTTCTGCTATGACTTAACCTCAGTGAGGCTGCCTACGTACCCTTTCGGGATCAAGTCAAAATGTAGTTCGGATCATAAGATCGCTTCATTGTTGCGATTTTGACTTCTCCCAATTTTCTTCCTTTGTATATTTTATTCTTTTTTTGTCATCTTTCACATTTTTTCTTTTCTCTTTTTTTTCAACTTTTCTCTTTTTTTTTCTTTTGCTTTTTCCTTTCTTTTTGGTCATTTCGTCATTCATTTTTGACTTCATTGTTGATTCCGAAAGAGGGGTATGAAAGAATAATACAATAAGGCTCAAAGGGATAGCAATGGGTAAAGTGTTTAGATAGAGAAATAAAATGGCTTCATCATTTCAATTTCAAAAAATATGACAAATACAATTAGATGCATGAAAAAAATCATACATAGTATCTTTTGAGTGCATCAGAGTTCATGACAGTCTCTACGCATTTCCCTTCTATATCTGTCAAATATAATGCTCAATTGGACAACACTCGAGAAACCACAAATGGTCATTGCCAATTAGGGGCGAACTTCCCTTTTGCTTTCGCCCAATGTGGTAAGATACGCCTCAACACCAATTGTCCAACCTCAAATTTCCGTGGACGTACTTTCTTATTTTATGCTCTGGCCATCCTCTGTTGATACAATTGTCCATGACATACTGTTGCCAATCTCTTCTAATCAATTAAACTCAATTGTTCTAACTGGGCTTTTACCCATTCATCATCATCAATCTCAGCCTCCGCAATGATTCGAAGGGAGGGTATTTCAACTTCCGCATGTATCACTGCCTCTGTGCCATACACCAATGAATAAGGATTTGCACCAATTAAAGTGCGCACAGTAGTGTGATAACCCAACAAGCAAAGGGTAATTTATTATGCCATTGCCTCGATCCTTCTACCATTTTTCGAAGGATTTTCTTGATATTCTTATTTGCGGCTTCAATTGCTCCATTTGCTTTGGGCTGGTAAGGTGTAGAATTGCGATGCATAATTTTAAACCTCTGACATGTCTCCACCATAAGATGACTGTTAAGGTTGGCTCCACTATCTGTAATAATCACCTTTGGAATTCTAAAACAACAAATAATGTTTGCATGTATGAAATCCGCCATTGCCGTTTTTGTTACCGCTTTGAATGTCTTCGCCTCCACCTATTTGGTAAAATAATCAACGGCAACCAGAATAAACTTGTGCCCATTAGATGCTGCTGGCTCTTTGGGACAAATGACATCCATGCCCCAAGCAACGAAAGGCCATGGTGCTGACATCGTATGCAATTCATATGGTATAGAATGAATCAATTCCCCATGTATCTGGCACTGATGACATTTCCATACATATCTGATACAATCTCGTTCCATAGTGAGCCAGTAATATCGAGCCCTGAGTATTTTCTTTGCTAAAACATATCCGCTCATGTGGGGTCCACAAGCTCATGTGTGTAGCTCAATCATGATTGTAGTAGCATGCTTTGCATCTATACATCTTAATAAACCCAAATCCGGGGTCCTTTTGTATAAAATCCCTCCACTGAAGAAAAATCCACTCCCCAATCGTATTATGGCTCTTTTATGATCCCCTATAGCTTGTACCGGGTATACCCCCATTCTCAGATATTCTTTTATATCATGGAGCCACGATTTTCCATCAAGTTCCTCTTCTACTGTATAACAATAAAAATTCTGATCATGAACTTGGATTTGTAATGGATGCACATAAGCTTTATCTGGATGGTGTAGCACAGATGATAGAGTAGCCAGAGTATCGACAACTTCATTATGCATTCGTGGGATATGTTTAAACTCTATGGATTGAAACCGCTAACATAGTTCATGCAGACACTGTCGGTACGGTATGGGTTTCAAATCCCTTGTCTCCCATTCTCCTTGAATTTGGTGTGTCAAGAGATCCGAGTCACCCATGACCAAAATCTCTTGAACACCCATGTCTATTGCCATTCTTAATCCCAATATACATGGTTCATATTCAGCCATATTATTAGTACAGAAAAAGCAAAGTTGAGCAGTAACAAGGTAATGCTGATCCGTTTCTGGAATGAATACAACTCCAATTCCAACTCCTTTGTTGTTGACAGCCCCATCAAAGTATAACTTCCAGCCCGGCCTTTCGTCTTGTTCCAATTCTTCGATATTCATTGTCTCCTCATCAGGGAAGTATGTTTTTAGTGGCTCATATTCATCGTCGATTGAATTTTTGGCTAAGTGATCAGCAACTGCTTGTGCTTTCATCGCAGCGCGGGTTACATAAACAATATCGAACTCTGTGAGCAGAACTTTCCATTTAGCAAGCCTTCCTGTAGGCATAGGCTTATGAAAGATGTACTTCAATGGGTACAAACGAGATATGAGATAAGTGGTGTAAGCTGATAGGTAGTGTTTCAACTTCTGTGCAACCCAGGTCAAGGCACAACATTATCTTTCCAATTGAGTATATTTTACCTCGTAAGATGTAAATTTCTTACTGAGATGGTAAATTGGTTGATCCTTCTTCCCTGTTTCATCATGCCGCCCTAGTACACAGCTGAAGGAATTATCCAATACATTCAAATAAAGGATAATGGGCCTTCCGGGTTCTGGAGGAACCGATACAAGCAGGTTGGCCGAATATTCCTTGATTTTATCAAATGCGGCTTGCCATTCATCAGTCCATTTCACTGCAGCATCTTTTTCAATAATTTGAAAAGAGGCTCATAAGTTGACGTCAATTGGGCAATAAATCTGCTAATATAATTCAACCTACCCAGCAAACTCATCACATCTTTCTTGCTCTTTGGCGGAGACAACTCCTGAATAGCTTTTATCTTGGACGGGTCCAATTCAATACGACACCTGGCTTACCACAAACCCCAATAATTTCCCTGATGGTACTCCAAAAGCATATTTTGTTGGATTAAGCTTGAGATTGTATCTCCGAAGCCTTTGGAAGAACTTCTTCAGGTCTTTAACATGATCGTACTGCTTTCTGGATTTAATAATGACATCATCCACATAGACTTTAATCTTTCGATGTATCATGTCATGAAACATGGTAGTCATTGCTCTCATATATATGGCTCCAGCATTTTTCAATCTAAATGGCATTACTCTGTAACAATATGATTTCCAAGGTGTGATAAAGGCTGTCTTTTCTGCAACTTCTTCGTCCATCAGGATCTGACGATAACCCGTATAACAATCACCGAAAGACCCAATCTCATGTTTGGCACAATTGTCTATTAGTATGTGGATGTTTGGCAATGGAAAATTATCCTTCGAACTTGCTTTGTTGAGGTCTCGATAACTAACATACACTCTGGTTTTTCCGTCTTTCATCAGAACAGGTACAACATTTGCTAACCAGGTGCGATATTTGGTGACCCGTATGACCTTTGCCTCAAATTGCTTGTTGACTTCCTCTTTTATTTTCACGCTGACATCCATCTTGAACTTTCTTAACTTCTGTTTGATGGGCTGGCATTCCGAATAAATGGGCAATTTATGTTCCACCAGATTAGTACTTAGCCCTGGCATGTCATCATATGACCATGCAAATATGTCTTTGTACTCATATAGTAACTTTATCAAGTCCTCTCTGAGTGAGGCCTCCAAATGAATACTAATCTTTGTTTCTCGAACGTTTTCCTTATCTCCCAAATTAATAGAATTCGTCTCATTCAAGTTTGGTTTAGGGTTCTCCTCATAGTTGCTCAGACCTTTACTTCTTCCAAAACTTCCTCATCCTCATACTCCACTTCATTATCATATTCAATTTCTTGTGTTACTATTTGATTATCACGACTGGGCTGAGAATTCCTTATACATGACACATCATTGAAATCATCAAAAAATGGATTGTACAAGAAAAGAAAATAAGGCTATCAAAATGGAGGAAGAAAGAAATTGCATTTCATTAAAATTTCAAAAGATAAGAAGTTTTGACACGTCCGATTGGACGGACTATAGAATCTGTATTACAGCCTTGTAATAAAATAGATTTAAGAATGAAACATCAAAGCTAACTACCACAACTCCCTTCTGGTTAGAAGAGGAGTAGCTTCCCAGTTATTCAGCTCGATCTGGGATCCGACAAACTGGATGTCCATTTTACTTTTACCCTCAGCTGCCTCTACCGTGTTCACATCTTGGAACAGCCTCTTAAATCTTTCTAATAGCTCATTGTCTGGCCTTATCTCTACTTGGCTAGGCATGACCATTGCCGGACGTCTTCTTGTACCAGGCTTGACGAATGAATGGGAGAGTTTAGGGATAGGCTTAGGGAGGGTCTATCCTTTCTTTTTTCAGTTTTTGGGCTCTTTTTATGTCGGGAATGGTTGGCTTGAAACCCAATCCGAAAGTTTCAATTATACCTGGAAGATATACTGGCTGTATTATTCCTTGCAGTGCAGCTCCTAAACCTTTCCCAGGGAGAAACCCGTTTTTTCGCATCTCCGTAGCAACCATGACTGGTACGGAAGCTAACTTGGGCATCCGAATGTTTTTGCCTTCAGATATTTTATCCACAAGTATAGTGTCCACCACTTGGTATACCTAGGGACCTTTATCACTCTCGACTTCTTCAAATGGTATTATGATATTGCAAGAATTATCTTCACCGTGAACTACTATTTCTTGACGATCCCTTTCGAATTTCACCATCTGATGGAGTGAGGAGGGTACATCCTTTGCAGCATGAATCCATGGATGTCCCAGTAGGAGATTATAAGACACGACAATGTCCAAAACTTGAAATTCCATGGTAAACTCCACTGGTCCGATAGTGAGTTCCAATATGATGTCTCCAACAATGTTCTTTCCGTCTCTATCAAATCCGCTCATGCATATATTGTTTCTATGGATTCTTTCATGATCAATCTTTAGCTTGCCCAGAGTAGATAAAGGGCAAATGTTGGCACTTGACCCATTATCAACCAAGACATAGGTCACCACTGATTCCTCGCACTTCAGCATAAGATATAATGCCCTGTTGTGCTCTGTACCCTCCAACGACAGTTCATCATCTGAAAATATTATTATGTCTGCCTCGAATATTTTATTTGTTATCTTCTCTAAATGACTCACTGTGATCTTTTCTGGTACATGAGCCTCATTCAGGATCTTCATTAATGCCTTTTGGTGATCATTATAATGAATCAACAAGGATAGCAAAGATATATGCGCTTGTGTTTTCCTTAGCTGCTCAACTATAAAATAATCCTAAGCTTTCATTTTCTTCAGAAATTCTTCGGTTTCTTCTTTAGTGACAGCTTTCTTTACATTGGCCAGATTATCCTTTGTAACTTTTTCCTTCCTCAATTCATCAGGAGCAAAGCATCTCCCTGACCTGGTCAAATCGTGGGTTTCATAAATGTCCTCCTTGATTTCCTTTCCTTTATACATGACAGTTACTTTGTTGTAATTCCAAGGCATAATTTTGGTGTTCACTATGGGCATTTGAGTGACTGGCTTACTAACAACTGGTTCTAGATGTGCTCCTTTTACAGTCAATGCGTGCTTTGTACTCACTCCGGGCACTGTCACCTTTACAGGCTCGGGTTCTACTACCACTGCTGGCTTGCTCACAGGTGGCTTGACTGGTATTTTCTCACTTATGACTTTCTCTTCTGTCTTGCTGCTGCTCGTTTTGATCATCATTACATCCCGAGATGGCTTCTTGCAATTTCCCCCTTGTACCACCTCTATCATGTGGGTCTCATGGTGCACAGGCAAAGGGTTCTGTGTAATATTAGGAGCCTCGGGAGCTTGAACCTCAATTTTTCTAGAGTCGATAAGCTCCTGTATTGCAAACTTCAGGTGCCAGCATTTTTTAGTGTTATGCCCTGAGGCTCCTGAACAATATTCAAAATGGACAGATTGGTCCAAGTTTCTCGCTGGTGAATTGGGGATTTTGGGATCTACGGGGTTTAATATCACGAGTTGTCTTAATCTATGGATAAGATTAGTATACGAGTCACCCAAGGGAGTGAATGTTTCTTTCTTTGTGTCCTGTCATTTTTGACTCTAGGGTTAGGGCGAAAACTTGTTCCATTGGGATTTTTGTAGGTTTTTGGTGGTGGGTATGTGTTTTGGGTATGGTAAATATTTTGAGGTGCCGGAGTTCGCCATGGATTAGAAGGTGGTGGGTAGGTTTGGGCGTGATGTAGAGAAAAATTGTGGACCAAGAGGGGGTAATAGTGTTGAAGTGGGCTATATGGTGTTGGTGGGTAGGGTTGATGCAGGAGAGGCTGATGGTAATATGGATTTGGAATCTTCGACCAAGACCTCCCTTCTATGACTGCCACCTCTTCCTTTTTTTTTCTTCCCGATTGCTCCACATGTACCTGTCTGGATTGCCTGGTTCATAGCTTTGATGGCAGAATAGCTCATGATTTTGTTCGACTTTAATCCTTCCTCAACCAAGCTTCCCATTTTAACTACCTCATTGAATGTTTTTCCAATTGCACGTTGGTTCCAAAGCTTGTAGAAAACAGTCTACCATCTCTCCCTCCTTCATTGGTGGGTCTACCCGAGCAGCTTGCTCCCTCCACCTAAAGCCATATTTTCGAAAAGTTTCTCCCGGCTTTTTCTCCATCTTTGTCAGTGTCAACCTATCTGGAATAATTTCCAAATTGTACTGGAAATGGTTTGCAAATGCTTGGGATAGATCGTCCCAAATAAACCTTTTGGTATGGTCTTGCCGGGTATACTATTCGAGAGCTGAACCACTGAGACTTTGGCTAAAGTAAGCCATGAGTAATTCATATTTCCCACCGCCTTCGCGCATCTTGCTGCAGAACCATCTTAAATGTGATACCGGGTCACCGTGGCCATCATACAAATCAAATTTCGATAGCTTAAATCCTGCTGGTAGTTGCACTTCAGGGAATAGATATAAATCCTTGTAAGCTACGCTTACTTGACCACCCAAGCCCTGCATATTACAGAACGATTGCTCGAGGCTCTTCATCTTTCTAGCCATCTCTTCCTGCTCGGGATTTTTAGTTGGTTTCTCCTCTTCAGTCATATCAATAAGAGGGGTATAGGAATCATGCTATCGGAAAGTAGGTTTCGGGGGGTAATAATGGTAATGTTGGACGTGGAATAGTGGTTCACTAGAGGATTTGTGCAAGGTGGCTGGTGGTGGTGCCACATATACAGGAGCAACATGTGGTGGTGGAACTTCTTTTGGGATTCGAGGTGGTGCTTGTGATGTGGTTGCGTAGTAGGGTGGATATGTAGGATAAGTGGAGGATGTGTTCATAGTGGGTGGATCTTGTGCTAGGACTGGTGGGGGGGATGTATGTGGGGTTGGCTGGGTAGGTGGGTAAAGGTTGTCCCTTCGCCCAAGCCTGGTACATCTCAGCCATTTGCTGTTTGAGTTTATACATCTCCTCTTTCATGCTATTCACATCCACTACCTCGTCTTCCTGCACTGGATCCATAACTGTTGCTTTAATTTCCTCAGTAATTGCCTTTGTCATATTCTTGGAACGAGTGTTGTAATTGTGAGTTGCCAAAATGCCAGTTACTAACCACTTTATCTGTTACTCAACAACGACAAAACTTGTTAGTGGTTAGGACATAATGGGTAAAAATTACAGATTAAGAACACAATTTTGCCTGGCAATATAGGTCATCCTGGCATTGTCGTCTTTCTTGTTTTGCCATTTCTTTTGTTTTCGGCTTTTTATTTTCCTTATATTTATTATCACCGACATTCTTTTTCTCTTTTTTTTTTCATTTTTCACTTTTCATTTATTTTCTTATTGTCCTTTATTTTTCATTGATCGGTCCTACATATTTGCCTATCGCACAAGTATTTACGGAAAAAGAAAAATAACGACTAATTTGAAAATTCTCAACTTCATTAATCATTGATTACAAAGATGATATTCTAATGATAATTGTACTACAACCTTCTAAATGCAGAAATAAAAATACAAGATTCAAAATGCATGTCCTAAGAATACATTAAAGACTCATGTGCCCGCGAGAAATCGTTCGGTCTTACCGCGGGCCTATATGCTAGTCCCCTTTGGGGTTTATCTGTAACACTCCTCTAATTTTTATGAATTTAAAGGCTCGTTAAATAAAGAATTTAATTTTTTTTTGTCTTCCTTATGGATTTAAATCCTTGTAATTGATTTCGAATTACTTCCCAATTTATATAAATAGTTGGATATATAATTATGGAAATATTAATAGTTTAATGTTCCTAATTATTAAAAATGGATATCATTAATAATTAATTAAGTAAAGAAAAAAAAATAACAAAAAAAAAATGGGAGAGACATTACAAAGCCCATAAAGGGCTGCTGGAATAAAAAAAAAAGGCTTAAGGCTTAAAAAGCCTAACCTTGGACGTAAGCAGTAGGAATAAATTGCACAGGAACATAAAATTGTTCTGTTACGCAGAATACGCAGCAAACACAAGCGACAAAAAGGAAAATTTAGGGTTCTTTACCAATCACTAATTCTTGAACTAAGGTAAGTAAATTTTTGTGTTGTTAATTATCGTATAGTGGTAATAGGTAAGAAGGAAATAGTTAATTCCTTTATTCCTCTATATCAACAATAAATTTAAGGTTTAGGTATGAATCTTTAAAATTAATTAAAAATATATTGGTTGTTGTAGAATCGATTCTTTGACTGGTGTCAATTGGACTGGGGCCTACGTATTGGCTCAAGAAGTTTTAAGATGAGTTGATACAACCCTTTATTAAAGTGGTTTGAATCACAAAAGCACGTATACAAGGTGTTTGATAAATTTCTTAAAAGAGTTATCTTTATTTAATTAGAGCGAGTGAGTACCCATTAACTTAGAATTGTTCTAGCAAAAGTTTAGATGATCTATTACGCTATATGTGCTGAAATTTTCAAAATATTTGTGTTATTCTTACATGCTATTTTCATGTTGAAAATTATTAAGAAGAAAGAGTCTTTAGAAATATTTTTATATATTTATTTCATTCTTATGCCATGCTTTACATTTAAGGACACCAATATGAGCGTGCATATAATGTTCTATAAAGAAAAGATTTAGACTTGAAAAGTAATAAGAATAAGTTTTAGAAAGAAAAGATTTTTGGGGAGTATCCTTTATTCTGAGAAGGGGTCATCGTCCAGGCCTAGGGTCCTGACCAAGGCGTTGACTTCCTGAAACTACTTGTGCCAAAGTAGGGAGCACATGAGCCGAGGCTCTCGTTGCTGAGAATTTACTTAGCCATGCTAAGGTATGATATATGAGCGCTGAGAACTATGAAGCGAGTGGCACCTCGTGGATTGGGCCTATTCGATTAGGTTGGGATTGAACCCGTGCCGATCACACGGTAACTAAGATAGAATTAAGTCAGGATAGTTGGAACTCCCAAAGTATAAAGTGAAGTATTTTTATCAAGAAAGAAAAGTAATTATTTGTAATTATTCTTATAAGCTTTATGTTTTACATGCATTTAGAACATTTGCTCATAATGTATATATTATTAAGGTTTCTCCCCCTTGTTGTTGAGACTCACTGAGTACAATGGATGGTACTGACGTTCTCTTTTGGGAACCTACGTTGGTCTGCGGTACAATGTAGGAACCGGATTTGCAGGCGAGCGGGCTACGAGTTAGGACTTCCTTCCCTCCCAGTGCTATTGGTGAGTTCCGCTTTTGTTCGTGGAGTATTTCCTTAGAGTCATTTTCATTTAGCTATTTCTTTGTTTATTTAGGGAACTGGCCAGGAAGTCTCATGTCCTGAGCAGTGCGTCAGTTTATCAGTAGAGGCTTCATAGACATAGTCATTGGGTTGAGAGTCATAAGTTACTTTATAATAACTTAGCAGTGATTTCAGTAGTTACTATGGATAAAGTTTTGGAGTTGATTTGTTTAAATATTTGAATTAATCAAAAGTATTTATTTAGAGTATTTCTTTGTTGCATATAAAGTTTGGAGTTATAAGAGGCTTGACAAGCAGAGATGGTTCGCTCGGTCATGTTTAGTGATCGAGTGCCAGTCTCCGCTTGTTTAGAAAAATGGGCCGTGACAAACTTGGTATCACAGCACTAGGTTCAAGAGTCCTAGGGAGTCTATGAAGCCGTGTCTAGTGGAGTTTCCTTTATATGCGTGTGCCGGCCACTCATATAAATGGTTATCTACCAAGACATTCAGAATTGTCTCGCTTCTTTCTACTCTAGATCGTGTCATGGAGCTTAGATGTCACGACCCAAACCCTGGTCGTGATGGCGCCCAACACTATGCTAGGCAAGCCCGACCATATTATCCCTTAAACCAGCCAATTATTAAATAAATTAAACTTAAACAGTAAATGATCATATCAGATGATAAACGAAATGTATAACGTACAAAATACGGTCCCAACCATATCGTGGTGTCACGAGACTAAGCCTCTACAGAATAGCATCCTAATACAACCAAGTCTAGGCAAATAGGAAATCAACAAGATGATAAAGAAGGAGAAAACAAGCTCTGCGGACGCTGGAAGCTACCTCGTAATCTCCGCAAAAGTAGATAAGGATCAGCAGTTGCTATAGCTCAACTGCCCTCCTGAACCTGTATATCTGCACAAAAAGTGCAGGGGAGTGGGGTGAGTATATTTCAACTCAGTGAGTAATAATAATAAATAATGACTGAAGGTAAGAACTCCTGTGCTATCACTTAGCAGTTCTAAGGCAACCCTCATATGTACGTCATCACTATGGTAATACTCTAATCTTCAAACCACATTTATCTCTACAAGATTCTTACTCTGATCCAACCCTCACTCGTACCCCTACGGTGTACGGCCATCTCAACATATAAAGACACATACCTCTGTCTATAATGTATAAATATTTAAGTAGATAGTAGGATATAATTAAGTATAATGCTGCGGCGTGCAGCCCGCTCCAATACATATATCGCTGCGGCGCGCAACCCGCTCCATTTAACGTCGATGGCGCTCACTGGGGGTGTATACAGACTTCGGAGGGGCTCCCTAGGCCCAAGCACTATCATACTGCGGCGTGCAGCCCGATCCACACATGTATTACTGCGGCGTGCAGTTCGATCCAATATTTATATGTATATATATTTATACTGCGGCGGCGTGCAGCCCGATCCCATAATATACACCAGTGCTCACTGAGAATGTGTGCAGACTCAGACTCCGAAGGGGCTCCTACAGCCCAAGCGCAATAATACCGCGGCGTGCAGTCCGTCCCACATGTATATTACATGTATATTACTGCGGCGTGCAGTCCGATCCAATATATATACTGCTGCGGCGTGCAGCCCGATCCCATATAGGTATATATATATAATACCTCATAATGGGTCCTCGACCCTATTCCGGTCAGTATATACTTGGCCTCTCAGGCCCAATATAATATATCACAGTGGGTCCTTGACCCTGTCTCAGTCAATATAAACTTGGCCTTTCAGGCCCACTCAGCTAGAACAAGGAATTCCACCCTAGATAATCTCTCTCAATGTACACATCTAGTACGGGCTCATATTATGCTATACAGCTAGAGCTACGGCTGAGTGTATATTTCCAACACGATATAAAGGTCACCTAGCTCTATAGGTTCCCTAATGCTCTACAGATCGGCACAAGGCCCCAAACATGGCTATTAGCCCAATTGTACAGCTATAATCTCATTAACAGTCATACAATACAGTATTCTATTAGCCGGGAAGGACTAAGTCCGAAACCTCAATCACAATGTCACCACACCCGTCATAGAACGCGTGTCTCATCTCAATATAGCACCGTGAAGTGCTAGTACGGGGTTTCAAACCCTCAGTACATTGTTTACTACTACCACTCACCTCGAACCGGTAGAAGCTTCAATCCGCCTTGCGCTTGCCTCGCAAATCAATCTCCTCGGGTACCAAATCTGCTCAAAATCATAAAGAATGCATCAATATATGCTAATTTCACGAGATTCATCCGAAATAACCCAAATTATATCAAAACCCACAAGTTGTCAAAACCTGACTTTTGGTGCGCTTCTCGAAAAATTATAAAAGTTACATATTCGGAACCCTCATCTCGATACGAGTCTAGGCATATAAAATTTACCAAAATCGGACTCCATTTGCCCACTCAAATCGGTGTTTTTCTTTAATTTAGGCCTAGGGCTCAAACCCACCTTTAATCTTCCATTTACAGGGATTTAACCAAGGATTTCATGTTAAAATGATGTAATTAAGCCACAAAACTTACCTCCGACAAATCCCCGATGAATTACCAGCAATTCCCGTGAGTTTCTCTCTCTAGAACTCAAAAATGGTGTTTTGGGTATATGAACCCGCGACTGGTTCTGTTCTGGTCTTAATTTCACTGCCAGACCATTCCTTCTATGCGATCGCAATGACCCTATGCGATCGCATAAAGTTAAATTTTCCTGCCAATTTCCCCTTCTATGCGATCGCAATGCACTCCCGCGATCGCATAGCACAACCTTCCGGGCCTCATCTTTTCTTCTCTGCGATCGCAACACTGGCTATGCGATCGCAATGCACAGTCTGACAAACCTATGCGATCGCACCCCTTGCTATGCGATCGCTAGCACATTTTTCTCACCCCTCCAATCTCTTCTATGCGATCGCACAAGTGACCCTGCGATCGCAGAATGCCAATTTCCATACCTCTGCGATCGCATCTCCTATTACGCGATCGCATAGAACAACTCTGGGGCTCACTTCCATCCTTCTATGCGATCGCATCTACTCTATGCGATCGCATAGAGCATCCGTCCTGCAACAAAACCAGCAGCCAACAGCAGTTCAAAAATACAAGAAATGGTCCGTTTGGACCCCCGAAATCAACCCGAGGCCCCGGGACCCCAACGAAAATCACCAACATACTCCAAAACACGATACGAACTTGTTCCAATCATAAAAACACCATCCTAAACATCAAAATCACCAATTACCCACGGATTCAAGCCTAAATTCCTTAAAACTTTCCGAATTACGCATTCAATCAAAAACCCGACTAAACGACGTCCGAATGACCTGAAATTTTGCAGGCACATCCAAAATCACCTAACGGAGCTACTTCAACTGTTGGAATTCCATTCCGACCCCCGGATCAAAATTTCACCTACCGTTCGAATTTCGCCAAAATTCAACCTTAGCCAATTCAAGCCTAAAACTACACCGGACCTCCGAATTCAATTCTGATTGTTCTCCTAAGTCATAAATGATCCCCCGGAACTAGTCGAATCATCAGAATTCGGTTCCGAGCACTCTAACTCAATAGTCAACTCTTGGTTGACTTTCTATATTCAAGCTTTCTTCAAACATGCTATTTGTTTCATTTTCAATCCAAATCACTCCTAACTCACCCGATATATTCTAATAATGTCATAAAAGCATAAGATATGTGATTGCAAGGTAACGGGGTGGTAATTCCCTTAACGACAGGCCGGGTCGTTACATTCTCCCCAACTTAAACAAACGCTCGTCCTCGAGCGGGTCAAGAAACATACCCGAAATCTCGAATAGCTGATGGTATCTGCTCCGCATCTCCTGCTCAACCTCCCAAGTAGCCTCCTCTACAGGTCGACCTCTTATTTAATTAATCATTTCGAGCTTTCGAGGCCTTGAAAACCTCATTCTATGTTGCCTCGATTTGCGTGCACAGTCCGGGCACAAAGCTGAAAAATATTTATGTTGAAATATGTGAAATATGTGAAAAAGTAGAAGAATTTTGATATTAATATTGATATGGTTGACTTTGGTCAACATTTTTGGTAAACGGACCCGGATCCGTGAATTGACTATTTCAGAAAATCCGTAGAAAAATATGGAACTTGGGCATATGTCCGGAATTGAAATCCGAGGTCTAGAACCCCGGTAAAAGAATTTTTCTGTTAAATTGTTTTCTGAAAATGTTTAAGGAAAATGAAACTGATTTTTTATGAAAAAGTACTGGTATCGGGCTCGTATTTTGGTTCCGACGCCCGGTACAGGTCATATATATTGGTTAAGCGCTTCCTGTAAAGTTTGGTTGGAAACGGACATCGTTTGACGTGTTTCGGCCTTAAATTGGAAAGTTTGGAAGTTATGAAATTTTGAAAGAATTCTTGAGATTTAAGGCTAAATTCCTTGATGTTGATGTTATTTTGGTGATTTGATCGCGCGAGCAAGTTCATATGATGTTTTTGAGTCAGTGTACATACTTGGTTTGAATCCCCGAGGGCTCGGGTGAGTTTCGGATAGGAAACGGGGTGGTTTGAACTTGAAAATTTCAGCAGAAACTCTGCAATTTTTGCACAGAGATTTTCTTCTATGCGATCGCATAGGTGTAGGTGCGATCGCATAGAGCAAAGATCAGAGGTCCCAAAAATCCTTCTGTGCGATCGCAATAGAGCCCATGCGATCGCATAACTTCCATTGTTCCTCCTATGCGATCGCATACTATCCTTCGCGATCGCATAGAGTAAGACTGAGGCCCAAAAATTTCCTTCTATGCGATCGCGTACCATTCCCTGCGATCGCATAGAGTAATTTCAGTTCATCCATTTCCTTCTATGCGATCGCATTAGTCCTCCGCGATCGCATAGAGCAACTTTGTTGTCCTCTTATTTTCTTCTATGCGATCGCATCACAGGCCCTGCGATCGCATAGAGTAAATTTGCCCAGTGATTTTAAGTTCTGCAAAAACAGAACAGACGGGATAAAATCCCATTTCTCTCAACTCTCTCTTCTCCAAACAGCTTATTGGGGAGATTCTTGGGCGATTTTCATCAAAACTTCTTGGGTAAGTGATTCTTAACTCTTTTTCTTCATTTTTCATCAACATCAATCAAATCCTTAGGCTTAAACATGTATAAATTGGTTGAAAATTTGAGAAATGGGTATAGTTAGGGCTTTCAAAGAATTTGCGATTTAGACCTCGTTTTGGAGTCGAACTTAAGAACAAATTGTATATTTGAACTCATGGAAGATTGGGTGAAATTATTTTGGTTCGAAACTTGAGTTTCGATTATGTGGGCTCGGGGTCGGTTTTTACTATTCCGGCAGAATGTTGTAAAAACCATATTTAGCAATATGAACTAGTTTGTTAAGTAGAATTGATGATATTAAATCAATTGTGTATAGATACGATTGGATTGGAGTCAAATTCAAAAGGAAAAGACATTTCCACGGGGTGAATTGTTCATAAGCATTCGAGGTAAGTGTTTGTTCTATCCTAGCTTGAGGGAATAGGATTATGTGTTATGTGTTATGTGATCGAGTGCGGTGTATGGGCCGTGGTGACGAGCATCCATACACTGGCATCTAGTATGACCGTGAGTCGTTGGAAAAATGATTATTTGAGATATATTACAGATGAATTGTTATTGTTCTCCCTTGTTGGGACTTGTTGTGAAGAAAATTATTGATTGCCCTTGATGGGACGGTTTATGAATTGCTGTTTCTTTCTTTGCCCTTAACCTGTGATTGTTATTTGGGTGAGGAAGAGAGATAATGCACGAAGGGTGATGCCGTGCCATGTTTATTTATTTATGCACGAAGGTTAATGTCGTGCCATGTTTATTATTGATTATGCACGAAGGATAATGCCGTGCCATGTTTATTATTGATTATGCACGAAGGATCATGCCGTGCCATGTTTATTATTGATTATGCACGAAGGATCATGCCGTGCCATGTTTATTATTGATTATGCACGAAGGATCATGTCGTGCCCTATTATTGATTATGCACGAAGGATCATGCCGTGCCCCGTTATTGAACCATGTACGAAGGATCATGCCGTACTATGGATGTGAGGATGAGAGTAAAAGCACGAAGGGTGATGCCGTGCAACTGCTTGCTATTTCTTGAAGTGATATTACTTGTGTTTACATTATACTTTGTTTTTCCTTGTGAAATTATTAATTGTGATTAATTGTTGAATTCTTTAAGGTATTCCTTATTTTGTTAATACTTGATTATTTCTTGTTATTTTGTGGTACACATATATATATATATATTGAATTGCACAGGTTTATGTGAGTGTCTGGTCCTAGGCTTGTCACTACTTCGTCGGGATAGGCCAGGCACTTACCAGCACATGGGGTCGGTTGTGCTGATGCTACACTTCTGTGCGTTTTTGCACAGGTCCAGGTTACGATCAGGAGCAGCAGCAGTAAGTAGATTGCGTGGGAGCTAATCATATTTGAGACCGAGGTAGCTTGCAGACGTCCGCAGGCCCGGCGTCTCTTTCTTTATTTATGTTGATAGCTGTAGTCTCATTGTTCCGAGACAAACAGAATTATGTTATATTTCCTTCAGACTTTTATGTGTAGTATTCCATAGTAGTTTGTGAGTTGGTGACTCCACGTCTTGGGTAGAGGATGTCAATATGATTTTTACTTTGTATTTAATTATTTCTATCTCGATAAAGTATTCCGCAATTATTTAATTACAATTGTGTTAAAAATAGGATAGTATGAATATAGTGGCTTGCCTAGCTACCACGAGTAGGCGCCATCACGATCCCGATGTTGGGGGAAAATCCGGGTCGTGACAAGTTGGTATCAGAGCTCTAGGTTACATAGGTCTCACCACTCACGAACAAGCTTAGTAGAGTTTGAGAGGTAGGTACGGAGACGTCTGTACTTGTCCTCCAGAGTCTATTGAGTTAGGAAAGAGTCTCTCATTTGTTCTTTCTTATCGTGCGAATTTGTTCTTCAAAGTGTTAAGTTAAATTTCCACTCTTGTCTTCCCACGAATGGCGTAGTCACGCCGCTTATCCAGCCGAACAATGGCACAGGCTGGTGATAGATCAACTATTCCTTCAAAAGTTTTACGGAGGACAAGTTTCACCAAAGTCTTCGCTACCACCTTCAGCGGTGCATCTTTTGAGAACCCACGAGATTGTGCTTGACAGTTCTTATGAGGAATTACAGAACATGGGAATAGTCGAATGCGAGGAGTTCATTTTATTGTGCTACAGAAGGCACACAGAAATAGTGGGAAGATAATGTATTTACCACACCAGTTATGGTCCCAACGGAAGATGCAATTATATCAGGAGATCACCTAATAAATCGTGTTGGGTTTCAACGGACCTTGACGTCCGGTCGATGTGTTGGAGTTGTGAAGGACAAATATGGTGAGTTATTGGACTATATATATATGGTATAGAAAGGTCCTCTAAATAATTTATACATATTTAAGGTTGGTTCATTTCATGGGGTAAGAAATCGCCCCAGAAGAATAACGAAGAATTTGTGAGTAAACGGGGTAGCTCAACAGTGTTAAGCCAACATAGCAAAAGAGGAAATTGGCCATCAATGTTTGTGACAAGATTACCAAGAGGGCAAGCTGGCCAATGCAACGCTATCTACTAAACTCTATTTTTAGAAAATGTTATGAAGACGTCACCCCGAGATTCTCTGCAATATGTAGTATATGCGATCTGAACGGTTGTACCAGGTCACAATGACTGTGTCCGAATATATATTGCCATGAGCAATAAGTTAACTGATCCTTAAAGGAATTGCTGTGAATGTGGAATATTGGAGAAATACAATTTTAGGAAAGCACTCCGGCTACACGCTCCATTGCAGTTAATAATTATCCTACATGGCCAGCCAGATGTAGAGGTTATGATGTTAGAGGTGGAGGTGAAAATCCTAGAGGTGGAGACCCAGCCATTGATATAATTTTTATGATATGAGGGAGGTCACTACACCAAATGTGGTCATCACACGTATAATTCAGATTGTTATAGACAGAATAATTTTTCCCTTAATTTAATTTGGTTTTTGAAAGAAAATTTAGGCGAGTCCTTTTAACATGCTCCATTCATGAGCGAGTATCGTAATCATCAAACCTACTTAGGGAAATACTCACGTTGAGATATTACATGAGGATAGACATCCCTATTATTAGGTGTTAGTCACTAAAATATCCATGAGGCTAAGAGTGACTTTATATTACTTATTACAGTGGGTTTTGATATAATTTTCGGGATAACTAATTTTAATCGTTAATTGTGCTCCCTATCAATATGAGGGCTTATTTTATGTCGTGATTATCTTTGACGGACAATTATTGAAAGGAAGAAAGAAAGGAAATGAAAAATTTCAGATGATATGATGTGCAAGCACTGTGATTCAGAGTTGAGGATGAGATCCTCCAATTTTTGGCATAATGTGAAATATTCCTAAGCCGAGCTTCAAGCTGCGGTGGATATCATATGAGGACTGGGTCCTGGTAGTAAGAGTTTATGTGTTTAAAATTCTTCTTTTATGAAATTAATATTTTCGTATTGCATTCGTAAATAAGAGTCATGCCCGTTAGGACTATTTGACAATTCTTGTATAGTTTCTGTTCATATTTAGCCATTTCTATTTTGAAACCGTTGAGCTTAGCCCTTGAGACGAGCACCAGGTAAGGATAAATATGACGCATTAATTCGGGAAAATAATCACGAGGTCACGATACCTCATTCTGAGTAAAGTGGGATTTGTAGAATAAGGTATTTGATAACAGGGTTTATTGACAATGTTGTAATTTAAGAACAACTCTTATGCCAGACTTCAGAGTCATGGATATGTGCATACGCATGAGGTGTTCGTGCCTTATTTAGACTTGTTCGTTGTAGTCTTCATTGTTTCCATATTGACCTACTCCTGCAGTTAGGAGGAGCATGCGCAACATCTCAGAGTGGCCTTACAGACTCTGAAGAGATAGCCAGCTATATGCAAAATTTTCAAAGTGTGAATTTTGGCTAAGTTCAGTTGCATTCCTGGGTCATATTGTGACGGCAGCAGGTATTCAGGTTGATCCGAAGAAAATTGAGGCGGTCAAGAGCTGGCCTAGACCGACATCAGCCACAGATATTCGGAGTTTCTTGGGGTTAGCGGGCTATTATCGCCGATTCGTAGAAGGATTTTCGTCTATTGCAACCCCACCGACCAGATTGACCCAGAAGGGTGTTCAATTTGAATGGTCCGATGAATGTGAGGCGAGCTTTCAAAAGCTCAAGACAACCTTGACCACAGCACCGGTATTGGTTTTACCCACAGGTACGGGACCTTACACTGCTTATTGTGATGCTTCTCGTATTGGGCTTGGTGCAGTGTTAATGCAGGATGGCAAGGTTATTGCCTATGCTTCGAGGCAGTCGAAGATTCATGCGAAGAACTATCCAGTGCATGATCTAGAATTGGCGGCGATTATTCACGCATTGAAGAGCTGGA
Source organism: Nicotiana noctiflora (assembly GCA_032618575.1). Taxonomy (NCBI): domain Eukaryota; kingdom Viridiplantae; phylum Streptophyta; class Magnoliopsida; order Solanales; family Solanaceae; genus Nicotiana; species Nicotiana noctiflora. The sequence continues at coordinate 96,669 of JASVEL010013585.1, forward strand.
GGCATTATTTGTATGGTGTAGCATGTGAAGTATACACCGATCATAAGAGTCTTCAATATTTGTTTAAGCAGAAAGAGTTGAATATGAGGCAGCGGGGATGATTAGAGTTGCTAAAAGACTATGATGTTACTATATTATATCACCCGGTAAGGCCAATGTGGTGGCCGATGCATTGAGTAGAAAGTATGCCAGCATGGGTAGTCTTGCATACATTCCGGTCAATCGGAGACCATTAGCTCTAGATGTCCAGGCCTTAGCCAACCGGTTCGTGAGATTAGACATTTCTGAGCCTAGCAGAGTGTTAGCCTGCACGGTCGCTCGTTCTTCCTTATTAGAGCGTATCCGTGAGAAGCAATTTGATGATCCTCATTTGCGTGAGTTGAGAGATACAGTACAGCGGGGAGGTGCTACACAGGTAAGTTTAGATGATGATGGGATATTGAAATTGCAGGGTCGAGTTTGTGTACCTAATGTCGAAGGGATTCGAGAGTTGATCTTAGCAGAGGCCCACAGTTCACGGTATTCTATTCACCCAGACGCCGCGAAGATGTACCAGAACTTACGGCAACACTATTGGTGGCGCAGAATGAAGAAAGATATCGTTGCGTATGTCGCTCGGTGTCTAAATTGTCAGCAGGTGAAATATGAGCACCAGAGACCTGGTGGTGTGTTCCAGAGGATTGAAATTCCCGAGTGGAAATGGGAGCGGATCACTATGGACTTCGTTACTGGACTTCCTCTGACTCGGAGAAAATTTGATGCTATTTGGGTCATTGTTGATAGATTGACCAAATCAGCACACTTTATTCCAAGTATCTGTCTCCTACTCATCGGAGAGGTTAGCGGAGGTTTACATTAGGGAGATTGTTCGTCTCTATGGGGTGCCAGTATCTATTATCTCTTGATCGGGGTACGCAGTTTACCTCGCGGTTCCGGAGAGCGGTCCGGCGGGAGTTAGGCACTCGGGTTCGGTTGAGTACGGCATTTCATCCTCGGACGGATGGCTAGTCCGAGAGGACTATTCGGATTCTCGAGGACATGCTTCGAGCCTGTGTTATTGATTTCGGAGGCTCGTGGGATCGGTTTCTACCATTAGCGAGTTCGCCTACAATAACAGCTACCAATCTAGCATCCGGATGGCTCCGTATGAGGCGTTGTATGGTAGGCGATGTCGATCACCGGTTGGATGGTTTGAACCGGGAGAGGCTCGGTTGTTGGGTACAGACTTAGTTCAGGAGGCCTTAGATAAGGGCAAGACTATTCAGGAGAGATTGCGTTCAGCTCAGTCCAGGCAGAAGACTTATGCGGATCGCAAGGTGCGAGATGTAGATTTCATGGTTGGTGAGCGAGTATTGCTTCGGGTGTCGCCTATGAAGGGCGTGATGAGGTTCGGAAAGAAGGGCAAGCTCAGCCCTAGGTATATTGGTCCATTTGAGGTTCTAGACAGAGTGGGAGGGGTGGCTTACAGATTAGCTTTGCCGCCTAGCTTATCAGCCGTGCATCCAGTTTTTCATGTATCTATGCTTCGGAGATACCACGGCGATCCCACACATGTGTTAGACTTCAGTACTGTCCAATTGGACAACGATCTATCTTACGAGGAGGAGCCGGTGGCTATTCTAGACCGGCAGGTTCGACAGTTGAGGTCGAAGAGTTATCCTTCTGTGCGTGTTCGGTGGAGAGGTCAGCCTCCCGAGGCATCGACCTGGGAGTCCAAGTCTGATATGCGGAGCCGTTACCCACACTTGTTTCCTGACTCGGTACTTCTTTCTTTTGTCCGTTCGAGGACGAACGGTTGTTTTAGAGGTGGAGATTGTGACGACCCAAAGGGTCATCACTTATTTTATTAATAATTTCGAGCTTTCGAGGCCTTGAAAACCTCATTCTATGTTGCCTCGATTTGCGTGCACAGTCCGGGCACAAAGCTGAAAAATATTTATGTTGAAATATGTGAAATATGTGAAAAAGTAGAAGAATTTTGATATTAATATTGATATGGTTGACTTTGGTCAACATTTTTGGTAAACGGACCCGGATTCGTGAATTGACTATTTCAGAAAATCCGTAGAAAAATATGGAACTTGGGCATATGTCCGGAATTGAAATCCGAGGTCTAGAACCCCGGTAAAAGAATTTTTCTGTTAAATTGTTTTCTGAAAATATTTAAGGAAAATGAAACTGATTTTTTATTAAAAAGTACTGGTATCGGGCTCGTATTTTGGTTCCGACGCCCGGTACAGGTCATATATATTGGTTAAGCGCTTCCTGTAAAGTTTGGTTGGAAACGGACGTCGTTTGACGTGTTTCGACCTTAAATTGGAAAGTTTGGAAGTTATGAAATTTTGAAAGAATTCTTGAGATTTAAGGCTAAATTCCTTGATGTTGATGTTATTTTGGTGATTTGATCGCGCGAGCAAGTTCGTATGATGTTTTTGAGTCAGTGTACATACTTGGTTTGAATCCCCGAGGGCTCGGGTGAGTTTCGGATAGGTAACGGGGTGGTTTGAACTTGAAAATTTTAGCAGAAACTCTGCAATTTTTGCACAGAGATTTTCTTCTATGCGATCGCATAGGTGTAGCTGCGATCGCATAGAGCAAAGATCAGAGGTCCCAAAAATCCTTCTGTGCGATCGCAATAGAGCCCATGCGATCGCATAACTTCCATTGTTCCTCCTATGCGATCGCATACTATCCTTCGCGATCGCATAGAGTAAGACTGAGGCCCAGAATTTCCTTCTATGCGATCGCGTACCATTCCCTGCGATCGCATAGAGTAATTTCAGTTCATCCATTTCCTTCTATGCGATCGCATTAGTCCTCCGCGATCGCATAGAGCAACTTTGTTGTCCTCTTATTTTCTTCTATGCGATCGCATCACAGGCCCTGCGATCGCATAGAGTAAATTTGCCCAGTGATTTTAAGTTCTGCAAAAACAGAACAGACGGGATAAAATCCCATTTCTCTCAACTCTCTCTTCTCCAAACAGCTTATTGGGGCGATTCTTGGGCGATTTTCATCAAAACTTCTTGGGTAAGTGATTTTTAACTCTTTTTCTTCATTTTTCATCAACATCAATCAAATCCTTAGGCTTAAACATGTATAAATTGGTTGAAAATTTGAGAAATGGGTATAGTTAGGGCTTTCAAAGAATTTGCGATTTAGACCTCGTTTTGGAGTCGAACTTAAGAACAAATTGTATATTTGAACTCATGGAAGATTGGGTGAAATTATTTTGGTTCGAAACTTGAGTTTCGATTATGTGGGCCCGGGGTCGGTTTTTACTATTCCGGGCAGAATGTTGTAAAAACCATATTTAGCAATATGAACTAGTTTGTTAAGTAGAATTGATGATATTAAATTAATTGTGTATAGATACGATTGGATTGGAGTCAAATTCAAAAGGAAAAGACATTTCCACGGGGTGAATTGTTCATAAGCATTCGAGGTAAGTGTTTGTTCTATCCTAGCTTGAGGGAATAGGATTATGTGTTATGTGTTATGTGATCGAGTGCGGTGTATGGGCTGTGGTGACGAGCATCCATACACCGGCGTCTAGTATGACCGTGAGTCGTTGGAAAAATGATTATTTGAGATATATTACAGATGAATTGTTATTGTTCTCCCTTGTTGGGACTTGTTGTGAAGAAAATTATTGATTGCCCTTGATGGGACGGTTTATGAATTGCTGTTTCTTTCTTTGCCCTTAACTGTGATTGTTATTTGGGTGAGGAAGAGAGATAATGCACGAAGTGTGATGCCGTGCCATGTTTATTTATTTATGCACGAAGGTTAATGTCGTGCCATGTTTATTATTGATTATGCACGAAGGATAATGCCGTGCCACGTTTATTATTGATTATGCACGAAGGATCATGCCGTGCCATGTTTATTATTGATTATGCACGAAGGATCATGCCGTGCCATGTTTATTATTGATTATGCACGAAGGATCATGCCGTGCCCTATTATTGATTATGCACGAAGGATCATGCCGTGCTCTGTTATTGAACCATGTACGAAGGATCATGCCGTACTATGGATGTGAGGATGAGAGTAAAAGCACGAAGGGTGATGCCGTGCAACTCTGCTTGTTATTTCTTGAAGTGATATTACTTGTGTTTACATTATACTTTGTTTTTCCTTGTGAAATTATTAACTGTGATTAATTGTTGAATTCTTTAAGGTATTCCTTATTTTGTTAATACTTGATTATTTCTTGTTATTTTGTGGTACACATATATATATATATATTGAATTGCACAGGTTTATGTGAGTGTCTGTCCTAGGCTTGTCACTACTTCGCCGGGATAGGCCAGGCACTTACCAGCACATGGGGTCGGTTGTGCTGATGCTACACTTCTGTGCGTTTTTGCACAGGTCCAGGTTACGATCAGCAGCAGCAGCAGCAGTAAGTAGATTGCGTGGGAGCTAATCATATTTGAGACCGAGGTAGCTTGCAGACGTCCGCAGGCCCGGCGTGTCTCTCTTTATTTATGTCATTAGCTGTAGTCTCTTTGTTTCGAGACAAACAGAATTATGTTATATTTCCTTCGGACTTTTATGTGTAGTATTCCATAGTAGTTCGTGAGTTGGTGACTCCACGTCTTGGGTAGAGGATTTCAGTATGATTTTTACTTTGTATTTAACTATTTCTATCTCGATAAAGTATTCCGCAATTATTTAATTACAATTGTGTTAAAAACAGGATAGTATGAATATAGTGGCTTGCCTAGCTACCACGAGTAGGCGCCATCACGATCCCGATGTTGGGGGAAAATCCGGGTCGTGACAAGTTGGCATCAGAGCTCTAGGTTACATAGGTCTCACCACTCACGAACAAGCTTAGTAGAGTTTGGGAGGTAGGTACGGAGACGTCTGTACTTGTCCTCCAGAGTCTATTGAGTTAGGAAAGAGTCTCTTATTTGTTCTTTCTTATCGTGCGAATTTGTTCTTCAAGGTGTTAAGTTAACCAATTGAGCTGCAGCTCAATTGGTGAGAGGTGAGGGAGTAAAATCCCTGAAAAGCCTTGGGTCTTAGGTTCGATTCCCAGTAGCTGCAGCTATGCGTGGAATGCTCCTATACCCAAGGGTAACAATTCCTTAGGCTGCGTGTCACTGCTGTGTGTTCGGTGGCACGGCCGGCATCGCCGCTGCTGTGTGTTCGGCGGGATGTTACACCTCCTCCACGGGCCGACCTTTCCACTGCACCTTAACTGATGCAATCTCCTTCGACCTCAATTTCCTTACTTGGCGACCCAAAATAGCAATAGGCTCCACATCATAGGATAGATCACCATCAAGCTGAATGGTACTGAAGTCTAATACATGAGACGGATCTCCGATGTACTTCCGGAGCATAGACACATGGAATACTGGATGAACCTTGGATAAGCTGGGTGGCAAGACTAACTCATATGCCACCTCTCCAACTCTCCTGAGTATCTCAAAAGGACCAATGTACCTGGGACTCAACTTCCCTTTCCTCACGAATCTCATGACACCCTTCATGGGTGAAACCTTCAGCAATACTCTATCACCAACCATGAAAGACAACTCTCGAACCCTACGGTCCGCATAACTCTTCTGGCGAGACTGTGCTGTGCGAAGCCTCTCCTGGATCAACTTTGCTCTATCCAGAGCATCCTGAACTAACTCGGTCCCTATCAATCTATCCTCACCAGGCTCAAACCATCCGACGGGAGATCTACACCGTCTGCCATATAATGCCTCGTACGGGGCCATCTGAATACTCGACTGGTAGCTGTTGTTGTAGGCAAACTTAGCAAGTGGTAAGAACTCATCCCAAAAACCACCAAAGTCAATCACACATGCTCGCAACATATCCTCCAGGATCTGAATAGTACGCTCAGACTGCCCGTCCGTCTGGGGGTAAAATGCTGTACTCAACTCAACCCTCGTACCCATCTCTCGCTGAAATGCTCTCCAAAACTGAGAAGTGAACTGAGTGCCTCTGTCAGATATAATAGACACTGGGACCCCATGCAACCTGACAATCTCCCGAATAAAGATCGCCGCCAACCGCTCCGATGAGTAAGTAGTACTAACTGGGATGAAATGTGCGGACTTAGTCAGCCGATCAACAATCACCCATACAGAATCAAACTTCCTCGTTGTCCGAGGGAGCCCAGTAACAAAATCCATGGTGATCCTCTCCCATTTCCACTCGGGAATAATCATACGCTGAAGAACACCACCCGGTCTCTGATGCTCATATTTGACCTGCTGGCAATTGAGGCACTTAGCTACATGCCTAACAATATCCATCTTCATTCTCCTCCACCAGTAGTGTTGTCTCAAGTCTTGGTACATCTTTGCGGCACCTGGTGAATAGAGTACCGCGAACCGTGTGCCTCCTCAAGTATCAACTCCCGCAAACCATCAACATTGGGCACGCATATACAGCCCTGCATCCTTAGAACACCATCACTGTCGATAGTCACATCTCTAACATCATTATGCTGCACTCTGTCCTTAAGGACAAGCAAATGTGGGTCATCATACTGTCGCTCCCCGATGCGATCATATAAGGAAGATCGAGAAACAACACAAGCCAACACCCGACTCGGCTCCGAAATATCTAATCTCACTAGCCGATTGGCTAGGGCCCGAACATCATAAGCAAATGGCCTCTCCCCAACTGGGATGAAAGCTAAGCTGCCCATGCTAACCGCCTTCCGACTCAAGGCATCGGCCACCACATTGGCCTTCCCCGGATGATACAAAATAGTGATGTCGTAATCCTTAAGCAACTCCAACCACCTCCGCTGTCTCAAATTAAGGTCCTTCTCTCTGAATAAGTGTTGAAGGCTGCGATGATCCGTGAACACCTCACAGGAGACACCATACAGGTAATGCCTCCAAATCTTCAAAGCATGAACTATGGCTGCTAGCTCCAAATCATGAACAGGGTAGTTCTTCTCGTGGGGCTTCAACCGACGAGAAGCATAAGCAATGACCCTACCCTCCTGCATCAACACACAACCAATGCCCACTCCTGAGGCATCACAATATACAGTATAAGAACCTGAAGCTGTCGGTAGAATCAAGACTGGTGCTGTGGTCAGTGCTGTCTTGAGCTTCTGAAAGCTCTCCTCGCACTCCTCGGACCATAAGAAAGGAACACCCTTCCGAGTCAATCTAGTCAAGGGTGAAGCAATAGAAGAGAACCCCTGAACGAATCGGCGATAATACCCTGCCAATCCCAGAAAGCTACGGATCTCAATAACTGAGGTCGGTCTGGGCCAACTCTATACTGCCTCGACCTTCCTCGGGTCTACCTGAATACTATCACAGGACACCACGTGCCCCAAGAATGCCACGGACTCAAGCCAGAACTCACATTTGGAGAACTTGGCATACAGCTTCTCCTCTCTCAATCTCCGCAATACAATACTCAAGTGCCGAGCATGCTCCTCCCGGCTACGAGAGTAGACTAGTATGTCATCAATGAATACGATCACAAATGAATCAAGATACGGCCTGAATACACTGTTCATCAGATGCATAAATGTTGCTGGGGTGTTGGTCAGCCCAAAAGACATCACAAGGAACTCATAGTGACCATATTTGGTCCTGAATGCAGTCTTCATAATGTCGGACTCTCTAATCTTCAGCCGATGGTAGCCTGAACGAAGATCAATCTTCGAGAACACCCTAGCTCCCTGGAGGTGATCAAATAAATCATCAATACAAGGAAGAGGATACTTATTCTTCACTGTTACTTTGTTTAGCTGCCTATAGTCAATACACATCCTCATAGATCCGTCCTTCTTCTTAACAAACAGGACCGGTGCACCCCACGGCGACACACTCGGCCGAATGAACCCCTTATCTAGGAGTTCCCGGAGCTGCTCCTTCAATTCCTTCAACTCAGCTGGTGCCATCCGATACGGAGGAATGGAAATAGGCTGAGTGCCTGGCACCAAATCGATACCAAAATCAATATCCCTGTCCGTCGGCATGCCCGGCAGGTCTGAGGGAAACACATCAGGAAAGTCTCGCACAATGGGAACAGAATCAATACTGGGAGTCTGGGCCTCGACCTCCCGCACAAATGCTAAATAAGAGAGACATCCCTTCCCAACCATTCGTTGGGCCTTGAGGAAAGATATTACCCTGCTAAGTACATACTCAGTCGTGCCTCGCCACTCGATCCTCTGAATGCCCGGCATAGCCAAAGTGACCGTCTTAGCATGACAGTCCATAATAGCATGACATGGAGATAGCCAGTCCATGCCCAATATAACATCAAAATCAATCATGCTGAGAAGCAACAGGTCTACTCGGGTCTCCCTGACCTCCAATAGTGACCAAACAGGACCGGTATACATGGTCCACAACAATAGTATCCCCTATCGGGGTAGATACATGTACTGGCAGCTCAAGGCTCCCTCGGGTCGTGCCTAAATGAGGAGCAAAATATGTAGACACATAAGAATAAGTAGAACCAGGATCAAACAATACTGAGGCATCTCTGTGGCAGACTAAAATAATACCTGTAATGACAGCATCAGAAGCAACGACCTCAGATCGGCCCTGAAAAGCATAGCATCTAGCCTGTCCGCCTGATCGGCCTTCCCCTCGAGAGCGACCCCTAGCTGTCTGACCCTCACCCCTAGCTGGCAGGGCGGGTGCTGAAGTAGAAGGACCAGATGCCGAGGGCTACCCCCTCTGCTGATAAGATCTGGAAACAAGACGGGGACACTCCCTACGATGGTGCCCAAACTCTTCGCACTCGTAGCAACTCCCTGGTGCTAGGGACTGAGACTGATAAGGACCCCTGGTGCTGGAGTGGCCAGCTGATGAACTAGGCCAAGATGAACCCTGAGCAGATGGGGCCTGTGAAGAACTCTGAGCTGGCATGGCACTGAGAGCTGGCTGGCTCTGGTGCGAACCCTGATAACCCTGTCTAGAAGACCACCTACGGCGATCTGAGCGACCCGACTGCGAAGATTTGAAAGAGCAACCTCGGCTCTGCTGACTCTGGCCTCTGGTCGGACTGCCACTGGAACTAGCTAAACCTCGACGATCCGTCTCATCCCGCTCTCTGCGACGATCCGTCTCTATGTCGCGAGCAATATCCACAACATCCTCAAATGTACGGCTCAAAACCCTCTCCCGAGTCATCGGAATACGAATGGGATAAATGAGGCCGTCCACGAAGCGCCCAATCCTCTCTCCGTCGGAATGAACCAACCACGGTGCATATCTGGACAACTCTGTAAACCTGATCTCATACTCTGACACCGACATGTCCCCCTGACGGAGACCCTCAAACTGCCTACGCATCTCCTCTCTCCGAGATCGAGGCACCCATTTCTCCAAGAACATAGTGGAGAACTCCGGCCATGATAGTGGTGCTGCCCTTGCCAGCCTGCGGCGCTCATAAGCCTCCCACCAAGCGAAGGTCGGCCCCTGGAAAACTGAAAGGTAGTGAAAGATACCCCACCGGACTCCAATATCCTCGCCGTACAAAGCATCCGACGACACTTATCCGGAAAACCTCGGGCGTCCTCGCCCGGAGCACTAATGAACACCGGAGGAGATAACTCGGTGAACCTCTCGAGACGACGCCGCTCATCGTCTGGTCATAGCCGGGACCCCGTCCCCCGAATCCGATCTGCTGGCCGAACCGGAACCACAGGCCGAACCGGAGGAGCCTCGCGGTGTCCGTAAGCCTCGCACCGCCGGCTCTGGAGTGCGTACCGCGGGGGTCCGATGACCACCCCCGATCCCCGATGCAGCTGCTGTAGTAGTAACTGAAACCGCCTGTGCTAGGCCAATACAAACTGCTAGTATCTGAGCCGGGGTCTCTTGTAGACCCGGAATGACAACGGGCACAGTCGGTGCCCGATCTGGTGCTGCTGGCACCTCTGCAACTGGGGGCTGTGGGTCAGCTGGCACTGCCTCAGCTGCCCTAACTCCGCCGCGACCACGACCGCGTCCACGGCCTCTAGCAGGTGGTAGTGGTGGTCGTCCTCCACGTCCGGATGATCGAGTTCTCGCCATCTGCGAGAGAATAGAATGTCAAGTTCAGATCAAGTCAAAAGTAATCGCACGACAAGAATTCCAAGAATTGAAACTTTTCCTAAATAGGTTTGCAGCCTCCCGAGGATAAGTACAGGCGTCCCCGCACCGATCTACGAGACTCTACCAATCGGCTCATGACTCGCGAGACCTGTCAACCTAGGCTCTGATACCAACTTGTCACGACCCAAACCCTGGTCGTGATGGCGCCCAACACTATGCTAGGCAAGCCCGACCATATTATCCCTTAAACCAGCCAATTATTAAATAAATTAAACTTAAACAGTAAATGATCATATCAGATTATAAACGAAATGTATAACGTACAAAATACGGTCCCAACCATATCGTGGTGTCACGAGACCGAGCCTCTACAGAATAGCATCCTAATACAACCAAGTCTAGGCAAATAGGAAATCAACAAGATGATAAAGAAGGAGAAAACAAGCTCTGCGGACGCTGGCGGCTACCTCGTAATCTCCGCAAAAGTAGACAAGGATCAGCAGCTACAATGTCTCAACTGCTCTCGGGCACCTGTGGATCTGCACAGAAAGTGCAGGGGAGTGGGGTGAGTATATTTCAACTCAGTGAGTAATAATAATAAATAATGACTGAAGGTAAGAACTCCCGTGCTATCACTTAGCAGTTCTAAGGCAACCCTCATATGTACGTCATCACTATGGTAATACTCTAATCTCCAAACCACATTTATCTCTACAAGATTCTTACTCTGATCCGACCCTCACTCGTACCCCTAGTGTGTACGACCATCTCAACATATAAAGACACATACCTCGTCTATAATGTATAAATATTTAAGTAGATAGTAGGATATAATTAAGTATAATGCTGCGGCGTGCAGCCCGCTCCAATACATATATCGCTGCGGCGCGCAGCCCGCTCCATTTAACGTCGACGGCGCTCACTGGGGGTGTATACAGACTTCGGAGGGGCTCCCTAGGCCCAAGCACTATCATACTGCGGCGTGCAGCCCGATCCACACATGTATTACTGCGGCGTGCAGTTCGATCCAATATTTATATGTATATATATTTATACTGCTGCGGCGCGCAGCCCGATCCCATAATATACCAGCGCTCACTGGAATGTGTGCAGACTCAGACTCCGAAGGGGCTCCTACAGCCCAAGCGCAATAATACTGCGGCGTGCAGTCCGTCCCACATGTATATTACATGTATATTACATGTATATTACTGCGGCGTGCAGTCCGATCCAATATATATACTGCTGCGGCGTGCAGCCCGATCCCATATAGGTATATATATATAATACCTCATAATGGGTCCTCGACCCTATTCCGGTCAGTATATACTTGGCCTCTCAGGCCCAATATAACATCTCATAGTGGGTCCTTGACCCTATCTCATCTCAATCGGTATAGACTTGGCCTTTCAGGTCTGCTCAGCCTAGAACAGGGAATTCCACCCTAGATAATCTCTCTCAATGTACACATCTAGTACGGGCTCATATTATGCTATACAGCTAGAGCTGCGGCTGAGTTTTTGTTTCCAACACGATATAAGGGTCACGTAGCTCTATAGGTTCCCTAATGCTCTACAGATCGGCACAAGGCCCCAAACATGGCTATTAGCCCAATTGTACAGTTATAATCTCATTAACAGCCATACAACACAGTATTCTATTAGCCGGGAAGGACTAAATCCGAACCCCCAATCACAATGTCACCACGTCCGTCATAGAACGCATGTCTCATCTCAATATAGCACTGTGAAATGCTAGTACGGGGTTTCAAACCCTCAGTACATTGTTTACTACTACCACTCACCTCGAACCGGTAGAAGCTTCAATCCGCCTTGCTCTTGCCTCGCAAATCAATCTCCTCGGGTGCCAAATCTGCTCAAAATCATAGAGAATGCATCAATATATGCTAATTTCACGAGATTCATCCGAAATAACCCAAATTATATCAAAACCCACAAGTTGTCAAAACCCGACTTTTGGTGCGCTTCTCGAAAAATTATAAAAGTTATATATTCGGAACCCTCGTCTCAATACGAGTCTAGGCATATCAAATTTACCAAAATCGGACTCCATTTGCCCACTCAAATCAGTGTTTTTCTTTAATTTAGGCATAGGGCTCAAACCCACCTTTAATCTTCCATTTACAGGGATTTAACCAAGGATTTCATGTTAAAATGATATAATTAAGCCACAAAACTTACCTCCGACGAATCCTCGATGAATTACCAGCAATTCCCGTGAGTTCTCTCTCTAGAACTCAAAAATGGTGTTTTGGGTATATGAACCCGTGACTGGTTCTGTTCTGGTCTTAATTTCACTGCCAGACCATTCCTTCTATGCGATCGCAATGACCCTATGCGATCGCATAGAGTTAAATTTTCCTGCCAATTTCCCCTTCTATGCGATCGCAATGCACTCCCGCGATCGCATAGCACAACCTTCCAGGCATCATCTTTTCTTCTTTGCGATCGCAACACTGGCTATGCAATCGCAATGCACAGTCTGACAAACCTATTCGATCGCACCCCTTGCTATGCGATCGCATAGCACATTTTTCTCACCCCTCCAATCTCTTCTATGCGATCGCACAAGTGACCCTGCGATCGCAGAGTGCCAGTTTCCATACCTATGCGATCGTATCTCCTATTACGCGATCGCATAGAACAACTCTGGGGCTCACTTCCATCCTTCTATGCGATCGCATCTACTCTATGCGATCGCATAGAGCATCCGTCTGCAACAAAACCAGCAGCCAACAGCAGTTCAAAAATACAAGAAATGGTCCGTTTGGACCCCCGAAATCAACCCGAGGCCCCCGGGACCCCAACGAAAACCACCAACATACTCCAAAACACGATACGAACTTGTTCCAATCATAAAAACACCATCCTAAACATCAAAATCATCAATTACCCACAGATTCAAGCCTTCAATCAAAAACCCAACTAAACGACGTCCGAATGACCTGAAATTTTGCAGGCACATCCAAAATCACCTAACGGAGCTACTGCAATTGTCGGAATTCCATTCCGACCCCCGGATCAAAATTTCACCTACCGTTCGGATTTCGCCAAAATTCAACCTTAGCCAATTCAAGCCTAAAACTACACCGGACCTCCGAATTCAATTCCAATTGTTCTCCTAAGTCATAAATGATCCCCCGGAACTAGTCGAATCGTCAGAATCCGGTTCTGAGCACTCTAACTCAATAGTCAACTCTTGGTTGACTTTCTATATTCAAGCTTTCTTCAAACATGCTATTTGTTTTATTTTCAATCCAAATCACTCCTAACTCACCCGATATATTCTAATACTGTCATAAAAGCATAAGATATGTGATTGCAAGGTAACGGGGTGGTAATTCCCGTAACGACAAGCCGGGTCGTTACATTAGAGCAATAGTTAACCTTCTCTTCCTATTGAATTCCAAACATATTGGATGCCCAAGCGACACACAGGAGAAATGTAAGGTCCTAGAGACGATAATTTTCCATTGGTGTATAATCATGAAGTACAGGTTGTTCAATATGAGACTTTAGAAGATGTTAAAAGTGGGGTGCGATGGATAGTAGTACATACTAGGCTCGATCGAGCTGCTTGATCTGTTTTATGATGTTGTGACTTGCACATGTTGTAGTTTCACTTTCCATATCTTTGTTTTAGTTGTTTGCTTTAAGGCTAACAAGCTAAGAAAACTTACGTATAATATCTAACAGGCTAATAAAGATAACTGTTGGGTCTACCTAACACTTGATGAATACTTTAGTGTTTGAAAGATAGGTGTCTATTGTTCTTATAGCTTGAGGTGTATAAGTTCAAGGCTAGTGACTAATAGTCTTAGAAATATAACTATAACGTTCTACTGGTGGTTGGCTGTTGATTTATTTTAAGTGCATTAAAGTAGACTCTTCATTCTTTGCAGCATAAATACACCAACACCCTTTTCGGATAGATCAAAAAAAAAGAATGAGATTATGTATTCATGAACTCCTCATCTCTGTGTTGCCTAAATCTACCAAAACGTGAACCATAAGAAAATATCCCAAAAACACACTATACTTAGAAAGAACTGGAAAAAGTTGTGGTTTTTCAAGATAACTAGTGTCTAACCTTGGGTAGATGACATTCTCTTCCTGGATTGTGAAACTTCACATACATAAGTTTGTCGACATTATACATTAGGATACTATTTAACAAAAGTCCTTATTTGTGCTTGAGTTGTGCTATTTATGTGGCTTGTTTAAGGAGGAAACTTTAAGCCTATAATTACTCCCTTTTGTTCTTATTTGCAAAGAGTCCTAATTATTATTGCCTGTCATCGTAATATTTTTTATCTTTGAAACCTTAGGGGTCTGTCTAGAATCACCTATAGGTAGAGGTCCTAAATCCCTCCAGGACCATCAAGAATGGTCGGGTAACAACTGCCCGCAATAGAGATTGTGGATCAAACACTCGCTTTAAATTAACGCTAAGGGGATGAGAATGATATATATGCGATATGATAACTACGTGCTAATGTCACTGTAGCCCCTCATGAGGAGTGTTTATCGAATATTACCAGTTATACAGTCATTCCATTAGCAAGTTGTGGTTATTCAGTACTCCAGTATTCAGTTATATATTTATCAAATATATAAGTAACAGTGATTATAGTGAAACATTAGCATATTTAGGTCTGGATTAAGACCAAGACTCACCGGATGGCACAAGAAGTGATTTATTAGATGATGGTATACTCTGAAGGATAAGATTGTGTATGAAAATCGTATGTGTTTGACCTCAGAAAACAATTTTTTTTAATTCTTGCAAATGGAGCCACATGTAGGATGATGATAGTTCAGATGTCAAACCCTTACTTTGGTCACTATAGTTTGGACAGAAAAGAGCCTAAGTAAAATACCTAGGAATGAGAAACGTTTGTTATTACCAAAGATGTGACTTCGTGCAACGCATGAAAATGACTAGAAGATATGATGTATGCAATGAGAACTAAGAGCAACCAATAGTGAATTTCAGGGAATGATTTTAAGTTGTTTAGATTTATTCGAATCGGAACTAGAAGTACCACGTTAGTAAGCTACTATAAGAAGCAGCCATTGATGTAACATAAAAGATATGGTAGTTCCCCTTAGGTTATGTGACTAAGTGATTACCCCGGATGTTTATATTATGATATGATTTAGTATTGTATAGAAAGTTTGGTGTTAGATATTCTAATTTTGTTTAAGACAGATGAATTCCCTAAGTGTGATCTATGCACATAGTTTAGAAGAGAAAAAAAAAGATAGTGTGCGGCAAAAGAATATGATCAGATAATGAGGTTTGGTAAGAAAAGGAAACTTAGCCCTAGATTTATCGGACCTTATGAAATTCTAGAAAAGAAATGAAACGTGGCTTATAAGGTAGCGCTACCCGTTCAGTTGTCCTCTGTTTATCCTGTCTTTTATGTGTCTATGCTTAGAAAGTACATTCATGATGAGTCGCATATAATACCTGCTGATACTATAGAAATTAAAGAAGGCCTAACTTATGAAGAGGTACCTATAGAAATTCTGGATAAACAAGTAAGAAAGTTGAGAACAAAAAATTTAGCATCGGTAAAAATTTTGTGGAGTAATCATGATTCAAAAGAGGCTACATGAGAAGTCGAGAAAGATATGAGAAAGAAATATTCATATTTATTTGAGGAAAAAGGTATGTGAATCTAAGTTTGGTTTGGCATTTATATTTCATTTATTAAATACAAGTTAGCAAGTGTTTCTGTCATTCCTAGATTATACTTAGTTGTTGTAGTAATTTAGTTTATGTCGTAGTATATTTAATTCATTGAAGTCATTTACTTGTGCTAAAGTTATTGTACTTGATTCTTGTTAGTTATTGTGGTACCTCCTTGCCGGAGTGTGAGTAATTAATTTATGAGATGTGTATGGTGCGTATGAATGGCCTGTTATGGTAAACTTGGTTGTTGTTAGTATAGTTGTGGTATTTGTGATAGGAATATTTTTTTGGATAGTCCAATTTACAAGGGAAACTCTGCCGAAATTTTTAAAAATTTAGGGAGTTAGCCAAAATTTTGAGTCCCTTAGAAGAATAAGTAGTGCTAATGAAACTTAAGGGGTTCAAGGTCCTAAGGAATGATTGTTAGCGTAAGAATAAGGCCCTAGCAACATTCGAGGACGAATGTTTTTAAGGAGGGAAGATTGTAACACTCCTCTAATTTTTATGAATTTAAAGGCTCGTTAAATAAAGAATTTACTTTTTTTTTGTCTTCCTTATGGATTTAAATCCTTGTAATTAATTTTGAATTACTTCCCAATTTATATAAATAGTTGGATATATAATTATGGAAATATTAATAGTTTAATGTTCCTAATTATTAAAAATGGATATCATTAATTATTAATTAAGTAAAAAAAAATAACAAAAAAAACGGGAGAGACATTACAAAGCCCATAAAGGGTTGTTGGAATAAAAAAAAGAGATAACTACACTAAATACCTATCACTCTCAAACTATTTACCCGGATTTGCCCACTTAGAAATTAATTACAATTTTTACCTAGGCAATCAATTATTATTACCCGTAAAATATAATAACTGGAAAAAAAAGGAAAGCATTACAAAACATGTTATTTCACTCTTCCTTATTCATTTATAAGAGAAACAATTCTAAAGCAAAGGAGTTGGTGAAAACTAGTTCTTGCTATTGACTTGAAAAGACATTTTATTTTCTTTTTTGGTAATAGTTTCACATCTCACACAACATATATTTTATTCTAACTTCATAAATAAGTACTATATGTTAAAAAGTTAGAAAAATTCAATCAGAAAGAAAATTTCTATCTTATATCTGAGTATTTCCTTTCTTCCTTCCTCTCCTCTCATACAAAACTTAAATCTTCAACACCTTCTTCACCACAAATAAAGAAGGAAGAGGAAAAATACAAGAATTTATTTCCTATGTGGTTTCTCATTGCCCAGTATTTGCAAAGGTAGGTTTTAACTTTTGTGGTATTATTTTGTCTTTTTTATTTTTTCATGATCCGACAGTTTATTGAAAATAATAATTCTAGCTTCGCAAGATAGGATAAAGTCTGTATACAATTAACCTTCCCAAACCTCACTTATGAAATTGTATTGAAATACTTTATAATAATAATAATATAGTGCAATATCTTGAAATACCTTATTATATTAATATGTGGTACACTATTTTTTTATTTGAACCTGAGAAGACGACGAATTTGTATTATATACCCAAATAGTATACAAATATACCATTTTAGTATACAATTCATTCTAACTATATACCCTATTAGTATAACTATATACTATATTGGTATCATATGCTAGTTAAATTATTTTTTGGTTGTATTAGCTGTATTTAATCGGTACAATATTTAATTTTCTTTTAATAATAATAATATAGTACAATATCTTGAAATACCTTATTTTATATTAATATGTGATACACTATTTTTTTATTTTCTCTTTATGTATGTGTGTTATGTAATAGTAGTATAGTCATATAGTTGCTGAAAATTAACTAGTAAAATTGTATACCATGTTGGTATAGTTATATGTCATATTGGTATCGTGTGGTAGTTTGAACATTATTTTGGTTGTTTTAGCTGCATTTTAAGTGAGTTCTATTATGAAATTATTTATATAAACATGAGTTGCAATAATGCTAGAATTTTTGGGTGCTGATGGACATAAATTATGTGTATTAATTGTTTTTATAATTATAGGCAATTGTTGGAACGACCTCATACAACTATATACCCTATTAGTATACGAAATGAGCAAGTTATTTTGCGAATATTTAACTAGCAATACGAGCATGTAATTTTCTCATACTTTTATTGCGTCCTTTAATGTTTTGGTAGAGTAGTATAGTCTCAGATAGCTGTAACAATATTCTAGAGAAATCATATGCTCTGTTAGTATACATATAATACCATAATGGTATCACATGTTACTAGAAGTCTTTTTCGCTACTTATACTTTTGTTCAATTTTTTAATATTTTATATCATTTTTATTCTAACTAGTATATATGAAGATTTGATTGCCATAGATTATATTTTCTTGCTCTATAACTAGTTGTATTACTGCTAATGATAGAGTGTGTATTGATATTTATATGGAAGGAGATCAAGATTTTATGACAATCACGTGTTGATTCTTAGAATCTGATTATGTAATTTATGGTGCTCAACAGTAATCAATGTGATATTCAGTGCATTAGATCAAGTGACAACTAATATATTTCAGTTTACTAATTTAATTTAACAAATGAGAAAGAAAAATAAAATAAAAGGTATATTTTACTAGTTATATTAAAAAAAGATGAACAAATATTACTATATCAATTATTATTTTTATTGTATAAAAAAAGAATGATAAAAAATAATGAAAATAGTAAATGAAATTAGATTATGAATTAAAAAGAATATAAAAAAAACTAAATGAAATTAGAAAAAAAAAGAAGAAAATGAGAAAAAAGAAAAGCAGAAAAGTAAAAAAGTAAAAAAAAAAAGAAGAAAAGAAGCATTGAAATAAAAAAGAATTAGAGAATAAAGAAAAAATTCTCTACAAAAACTACTATGAGTAAGAAATGTAATTAGTTTATGGGTAGAAAAATAAATGGGTAGACAAGGGTAAATAATTTTGTTTTTGTGGGTAACTGTGTCAAACCCCCCCGGAATAAAAAAAAAAGGCTTAAGGCTTAAAAAGCCTAACCTTGGACGTAAGCAGTAGGAATAAATTGCACAGGAACATAAAATTGTTCTGTTACGCAGAATACGCAGCAGACACAAGCGACAAAAAGGAAAATCTAGGGTTCTTTACCAATCACTAATTCTTGAACTAAGGTAAGTAAATTTTTCTATTGTTAATTGTCCTATAGTGGTAATAGATAAGAAGGAAATAGTTAATTCTTTTCTTCCTCTATATCAACAATAAATTTCAGGTTTAGGTATGAATCTTTAAAATTGATTAAAAATACATTGGTTGTTGTAGAATCGATTCTTTGACTGATGTCAATTGGACGGGGGCCTACGTATTGGCTCGAGAAGTTTTGAGGTGAGTTGATACAACCCTTTATTAAAGTGGTTTGACTCACAAAAGCACGTATACAAGGTGTTTGATGAATTCCTTAAAAGAGTTATCTTTATTTAATTAGAGCGAGTGAGTACCCATTAACTTAAAATTGTTCTAGCAAAAGTTTAGATAATCTATTACACTATATGTGCTGAAATTTTCAGAATTTTTGTATTATTCTTACATGCTATTTCATGTTGAAAATTATTAAGAAGAAAGAGTCTTTAGAAATATTTTTATATATTTATTTCATTCTTATGCCATGCTTTACATTTAAGGACACCAATATGAGCGTGTACATAATGTTCTATAAAGAAAATATTTAGACTTGAAAAGTAACAAGAAGAAGTTTTAGAAAGAAAAGATTTTTGGGGAGTATCCTTTATTCTGAGAAGGGGTCATCGTCCAGGCCTAGGGTCCTGACCAAGGCGTTGACTTCCTGAAACTACTTGTGCCAAAGTAGGGAGCACACGAGCCGAGGGTCTCGTTGCTAAGAATTTACTTAGTCATGCTAAGGTATAATACATGAGCGCTGAGAACTATGAAGCGAGTGGTACCTCGTGGATTGGACCTATTCGATCAGGTTGGGATCAAACTCGTGCCGATCACACGGTGACTAAGACAGAATTAAGTCAGGATAGTTGGAACTCCCAAAGTATAAAGTGAAGTATTTTTATCAAGAAAGAAAAAGAAAAGAATTTTCCATTTATGTAATTATTTATAATTATTGTTATAAGCTTTATGTTTTACATGCATTTAGAACCTTTGCTCATAATGTATATATTATTAAAGTTTCTCCCCCTGTTGTTGAGACTCACTGAGTACAATGGATGGTACTGACGTTCCCTTTTGGGAACCTACGTTGGTCTGCGGTACAACGTAGGAATTGGATTTCTAGGCGAGCATGCTACGAGTTAGGACTTCCTTCCCTCCCAGTGCTATTAGTGAGCTCCGGTTTTGTTCGTGGAGTATTTCCTTAGAGTCATTTTCATTTAGCTATTTCTTTATTTATTTAGGGAACTGTCCAGGAAGTCTCATGTCCTGAGCAGTGCGTCAGTTTATCAGTAGAG
This sequence comes from Nicotiana noctiflora, assembly GCA_032618575.1. NCBI lineage: Eukaryota > Viridiplantae > Streptophyta > Magnoliopsida > Solanales > Solanaceae > Nicotiana > Nicotiana noctiflora. The sequence goes on from JASVEL010013585.1 coordinate 116,891, forward strand.
GCTTCATAGATATAGTCATTGTGTTGAGAGTCATAAGTTACTTTATAATAACTTAGCAGTGATTTCAGTAGTTACTACGAATAAAGTTTTGGAGTTGATTTATTTAAATATTTGAATTAATCAAAAGTATTTATTTAGAGTATTGCTTTGTTGTATATAAAGTTTGGAGTTATAAGAGGCTTGATAAGCAGAGATGGTTCGCTCGGTCATGTTTAGTGATCGAGTGTTGGTCTCGGCTTGTTTAGAAAAATGGGTCGTGACATTATCTAAATTTCTCATTACTTGCTTTAAAAATATCATTGTTGAAGCGGCAAATATGGACTGGGTCATATCTTTGCATATCTGGCATTTCCGAGTGATGTAATGAGCAATGCTGACAATTCTTTCTCTAATCATTCCTTTCTCTTGAAGCAACCTCCTTATTTGTTCGGCACGAGCGTCTAGAGTCTGTTGGCTTTTCTCTTGAAGCTGATGCAGTTTCATTTCTAATCGATCCATGGCCATATAGCAGTGTTCTCTTTCTATGTCAAAGTGTTTTACTTGTTTGCTACTTTTGACCTCGGCTGTGACAATATTTTTCCTTAACCGAGCAACTTCAATATTATGTTCCTCTTTCAATTGTTGGATCATCCGAGCTCCTCCTTCAGCATTTCTAGCCAATTGCTTCTAAACCCTGATTAATTCTTTTTCGGCTTTGTCTAGATCAAAACTATAGTCGTTCACCTTTCGACGCAAATTATCAATCAGTTTTTCATCCCGGGCATGTCGAACAGGGGTTTCAGTTGCTGCTCTCATTTTCAGAATCTGAGCTTTTAATGCCTCATTTTCCTTAATCAGTTGTTTCTTTTCACCCTCATCGGCCGCTGCTTGTAAGCTGCTTTCGAATTTGAGGTCTTGAACTTGCTTTTCTAACATACTAATTTTGGCTCGGTATTCGTTTTCCTAAGCCAACCAATCCCATTGCTCCTTGACAGCTCGGCAGATTCTTGAATGTAAGGTCTCTTCAGTGGTCTTTCATGCTCAAAATCTCTTCTGTACCATGCAGAATAACCAGGTGACACTTCACCTCTGGCCCGATCCCTTACACAAGTGTCCACTTTCAAGCATTAACACTCATTCCATATTTGTCGAACTTTTGCCTCAGGAAATTGCTCAACGGGACTAATCTTTATCACTTGAATGCTGAGATCCCCATCTTTTGGCACTATTTGATATCTTCCGAGTTGTCGTAATACTCGATAAGGCGCATAAGGTTGGATGTTTTTGAATCCCATTAAAATAAAGTGCGATACTTCTGCTGGCATGTATATGACTTCATTTATGGGTAACCACCCAAATGTCCATTCGATCTGACTAGTAATAAATGATCAGAAGTATGTGATCCAACCTTTAGACACCTCCGACAACTTGGCCCCTTTTATCCTCGTGTAGAATTCTTCAGTGCAAGTCTTTTCTGATCATCCATAACTTAGAAAATGAGGGCGATGGCATAAGTGCTCGACCATCCACATCTGTAATAGAAAATTGCATCCCTCGAAGAAATCTTGTCCAGCTTTACAAGTTGTGAGAGCATGAAAGATATCGGTCATTATCATCGGTGCCAAAGTACTGTTGTCCTGTGTAAGGAGAGTACTGACAATCCCGGCAACTCTGATGTCGATATTCTTGTCTTTCCTTGAAAATATTATCAAACCCAAAAAGGCTACCATAAAAGCAAATCGCCTATGTTCCTCCCATTTAGCCCGGTTTGCTTTACTACAGAGTTTGTTCGTTGGGTTGTTAAATCCTCCAACGTGACCATATCTATGGTATATGAAGTTCATAGTGCAAAACCCGTGGACCAAATCTTCATTGTAAACGTTTCTGGCTATTTTTAAGGAATTCAGGAATCTGTGTGCAGTGATGGCTCTTGGAGCAACTGGATATTTGTCTTTCAGAGGGACCTCATTTTTACCGATGTAATTAGCAATCTCTTCTAGTGTCGGAGTGAGCTCAAAGTCCGAAAAGTGGAGCACATTGTGTGTGGGATCCCAACAGGTGACCAAGGCTCGAATAATATCTCCCCGGGGTATGATATCCAGCAGCCCACTAAGACTTTCAAATATTTCTTGACCTTATCTTGTCCATCTTGACCCAAGTCATTCCACTAAAATCGTAACTCCAAAGGGACCTTATTCATTAGTGAAAAAGGTTGATTTTGCATTGTGCTCATCCTGCACATTTATTAAAGGTGATTTAATCACATATTATTTGACCTAAAAGATAAAAATAGTTTTTTTCAAAGGAAAATTTCTTTTTCATTATTTTTTTCAAAAAGTCCTTATTTGCGTATATGACCTTTCAGCACTTCTTCCGAATATTTTAAGGCTGTATTTATTATTTAGAGAAAGTGACTCAAAAGTGGCCATTTTTGCACAAACAGCCTTCCGGCGTCCTTTCGGAACATTCGGCTATTTTCAAAACAGCGTCACTTTGATTTATTAAATATTTTTCGTTATTTTTGAAAAGGGGTGGTAGGACCCGTCAAGGGTTGCCTACGTATCTCGTCTAGTTGTGAGAATCAAACCAGCGTAGTTCGTTCAAATTATTTTTTATACCAACTATTTTTAATTCGACATAACTGACTTAATTCGACTGTTTTTGATAATTTCTTTGACATTTTGACAACGTTACGTCAGTATTTTTCTAACAATTGCTACTTTTCTTTTTTTTTTCTTTTTCAGGTACTTAACCGGTCAGCATAATGGCCCATGACAAATAAATGCAACACATAATCATGCTCGGTCTTTTATATCCGGGTTACCTGTCGTAGACGAACCCAACCCCTATGTCGAGTCCCCTAAGTCAGATATGATGCAAATAATCATCCTAATTCTAGGATCAATATCCTGAATTTTCATTGGTACTAGACTGTGTACCCGAGCGGACAACTCAGGTCGAGGAGGGGGCTACATACCGAGGACGCGCGGGATCGTTCGGCTTTGTAACTTTTCCGGCCCCTGTTTCTTATTTGGGTATTTGACTCAACAGAAAGGGGAGTCTCAACCAGTAAGCACATCCCCGGAGGTAAGAAGAGAAGGGTTTCCCGCACAATTTTTATATACAATTCACGTAATATCAAAGCGGTAAACATATAGCACATTGATCAAAACATATAATGAAATCAGATATAATCAAAATAGCAATTTAAATGAGCTCGAATTCTTAAACCCTGAACCGAAGTTGTGGGTTTCTTATCCTTAGCAGAGTCGCCATAGCTGTCACACCTACTTTTTTTTATTATGCGAAGCTTTACTGGATGAAGAAAATGTGTATTTCTACACTTTACCCGTGATGGCTCAGCAGGATTTTTTCACTTTAAGGACAATCAGAACGGGATTAGTTATTTACATTTTTACAGTCGCCACTTGAGAATATTATGGTGTCCCAAGTCACCGGTTTAATCCCGAATCGAGGAAAGTTTGACTCTCTTACAATCCGCGAACTAGAAATCCGGATAAGGAATTCTGTTAACCCAGGAGAAGGTGTTTGGCACTCCCGGATTCCGTAGTTCTTGCACGGTCGCTCAACTGTTGTTTTGATTTTATCTGATTTCAAATTATATATTTTAATTATGTGCAAGTATACCGCTTTTTAATTTTTTACGAATTTGCAACGTCGTGAAAATACATCCTCAACCACACTGTACCAGTCCGCCTATGGCTTTGAATATATTTCGACTTCGTTGAGAGTAGGATTTGGGTCACATAAATGTGCACCTGTTCATAGGAATGTATATTAAATTACGCCTAATGATGTCTATTTTTGTTATATTTGGGAAAGATCGTGAAATTATCTAAACGATCCTTTCGAGTCTAAAGTTTTATAGTTATTATTTGGGGGCCTCGTGTGTTTTTATCTTGTAATGAGGCTCATCCTTTTTCATTTTTAGAAGGTCAAATCTGTTTGTGCACTATATTTTCTACTTCTGTTTTTTTTTCTCCTAATATATCTGTTTGAAGCAATTTCTTATTATTAATTACTAGAATCTAGGCCATTATTTATTACTGGGCCTGGACTTTGGACTAGATTAACAGTGTGCACCAAGGTGCAACTGGACATCTGGAGCCCAGCTAACACTTCCATTTCTGTCCACAGGCATAAATGCCATATCAATTTGACCTGGGCTTGAATTCATGATTAGGCCAGAATCATTTATATCTAAAGCAGGATTAGGGCTAATTAACATTTTTATAACAGCACTATGAACAAATATCACTCAGTATTAACAATTAACTGTTTCTATTAACGCCAGTTTACATTTGAATAATACTGATTTCGATACTATCAACTAACTAAGAACGTCTAAACACAATTTCAATCAACTCGTTATTGTTTAACTTCTACATTAACAGAGCCTGATTATGAATTATCTATATGTTGAGACACTATTTTGCAGAGTTATTTTTCTCTTATTTAACTGATAACAGTGTTCTAAATTTTAAACTAAAACATGCTCGAATTACCACTATCATTACAATCATATTTTGATTACCATATCACAAAGTTTAATGCAAATGTTGTAGCTAAACCAATTTTAATAATGATAAAACAGTAACACGGTTTAAAATTCAACTACTCGTGCTTTCCAAATTAATTGATTCTGATTCGCAACTTGATTAACAAAATATCTAAGTATTCGTATTACACCTCTAATTTTATAATAGTTATAAATCTATAAGCTAACTAACTAGGTTTTTAACCAGTTTTAGTTTTCTAAGTGATCATTTAACTAACCTATTTAATCTATTTTCCTATATGATTTTCTATTACTACTAGAATTTGAATTATGTTTGTTCAGTCCTGTACTTATTACAACCAATTCCTAATGAATTACAAGATATCTAAGCATCTATAACTACGAA
>JASVEL010013586.1:0-176624 GCA_032618575.1 Nicotiana noctiflora
TCCTCACCCCTGGGGAAACCTCTGGCTACCTGACCACCACTCCTAGCTGACTGAGTGGTGCTGAAAAAACCGGAGCAAAAGATGAGGGATGATCCCTCTGCTGAGACCGTTTACGGAGTAACTGGGGACACTCCCTCCTGATATGACCCAACTCACCACACTCAAAGCAACGGACTGAAGCTGGAGAAAGGGACTGCTAAGAACCCCTTGTTACAGATGAACCCTGAGCTGAAGGAGCAGGAGCAGAGCTCTGAGCTGGAAGGACGCTCAGTACGGGCTGGCTCTGCTGACGACCCTACTGACTATGATGACCCTGATGGCCCTGCCAACCATGGTCTGACAAAGATCCACTAGACTCTGAACGTGCTGACTAAGGAGATATGAAGGAACAACCTCTGATGTGCTGAAACTGGCCCCTAGACGGAGCACCACTGTAACTGCCTGCACCATGAGGCCTCTTAGCCTCCCTCTCATCGCGCTCTCGACTGTGGTCTGTCTCAATCTATCGAGATGCATCAACCACATCCTCAAAAGTAACTGTTGTAGCTCTCTCTCCAGTCATCAATATGCGGATATGATAGTTGAGACCATCCACAAACCTCATGATCCTCTCACGATCTGGCAGGATCATCCACATAGTATGCTGAGCTAGTTGTGTAAACCTCAACTCGTACTGAGTCACTGTCATATCCCCCTGCTTCAACCACTCAAACTGACGATGTAGCTCCTCCCTATGAGACTGGGGCACATACTTCTCCAGAAATACATGGAGAATTGCTGCCAAGTGAGGGGCATTATCCCAATAGGCATACGTCTCTCGAAATCCTCCCACCAATTAAATGCTGGCCCTGTGAACTGGAAGGTAGTGAAAGCCACACCGCTAGACTCCAGAATACCTGTAGTATGAAACATACGCTGGCACTAATCCGGAAAACCCTGGCATCCTCGCCTTCAACACCACCGAATGTGGGAGGCTGTAGTATACCGAACATCTCCAACTGATGCTACTCGTCATTAGGCATAGATGGGACCACATGAGCTGGGGCTGGTGCGGCTGGTGGAGCCGGCTGAACTGGCTGAGCTGGAGCAGCCTCAGGTACCTGTAAGCCCTTAACTACCGGCTCTGGTGTACGAGCAATGGGGGTCTGATTTCCTCCTCCTGCTTGAGAAGATGCTTCTATATTAGAAGCCGCAACCACCTGGGCTAAGCCAGTACACACTGATAGGATCTGTGCTAAGGTCTCTTGGAGACCCGGTATCTCAAAAGGCACTGCTGGTGCCTAAACCTGGGCTGCTGGAATGCCTGCAGCCGGAACCTGATCCTGAACCCGGTCCACTGGCGCTGGGATCTGACCCTGAGTCTGGTCAACTGGTGGGTAATCAGGTGTTGTCACTGCTGCCCTGCCTCTGCCACGACCACGGCCTCTGGGTGCCACTGGTGGTCATTCACCACGTCCGTTAGTATGGGTTCTCTCCATCTGCGAGAGAATAGAATACAGAAAGTTTAGTTTCAGGACAATACAAACCGCACGATATAAATCCAAGAAGGTGAAGTGTTTCCTAAAAGTTCTGTAGCCTCCCGAGGATAGATACGGACGTCTACATACCGATCCACGAGACCCTACTAACCGGCTCATGACTCGCGAGGCCTAGTAACCTAAGCTCTGATACCAACTTGTCACGACCCAAACCCGGCCGTGACGGCGCCAAACCCTATAGCTAGGCAAGCTAGACCAATAACCATTTTCATATTTAACAACAAGTCCCCAAAGGAAAAATTCTAGAAGAATCTGAGAGTTTATAATAATACTCCAATAATAATAGTAGAATAAAAATGCTGAGAAGTGTGAACACCGAAAATAACACTCTCAAAAGATCTGGGATCACGAGTCTAGAGCCTCTAAGCAAAAACTGAATAATGATAGGAATAGCTGAACAAATTACTCAAGTCTGAAAGTATATAGATAATAAGCTGATATAAGGAGAGAAGCCAGGTCCTGCGAATGCCAGTAGCTACCTCAGCAACTCGAATACTCTGTAAGAAACTAGACTGCCCATCTAGACCTCCTGCGTACCTGATTCTACACACAAAGGTGCAGGGAGTAGGGGTGAGTACTAAGTACTCAGTGAGTAAAAAGCATATAAAATAGCTGAAGGTAAAAAATCCACGAAATGCCACAAAGTAAAGCTATGTCTAAAAGTCTGATGCCTACTACGAACTAACAGCAACAGCAAACCACAAATAACACAAGTAATTAACAATGCATGTATGCAACGCAATGCCCACGACATCTACGACGCGTAGCTCGATCCGTTTAACGTCGACGGCGCTCACTGGGGGTGTGTACAGACTCTGGAAGGACTCTTTCAGCCCAAGTGCAATATTCATATCATCTGTTGTGGCGTGTGTGAGCACGTGATTTTTGCCCTAAGCAAATAAATTTCAATATAAAAATAAAAATAAGATTTTTGATATGCATTTGTGTGTTTAATTTAAGTACTTGTATGTTTGTTGTTTAAAATAAGTTTGAAATTAAAACTACAAAAAACAATTAATCAAAAATGTCACAAAATATGAAAATTAGAGAAAATCAACAAAAAATACAAAAAATACCGAAAAAATAAAAGAAAATGGAAAAAATATCATAAAATACCAGAAAAATAGGAAACTAAAAGAAATAAAACAACTGAAAATGAATATAAAAAGAGAAAATGAAATACAAAAGAAAAATACAAAGAAAATAATTAAAATACAAGGAAAATACAATAATACAATAAATTGGGCGGGAATTTGAAATTCAGGCCTAAATGTGTAATACAGCCCAAGAGATTAAGCCGGCCAGTCTATGTTTTAAATCATACGACGTCGTACAAGGCAATTTAATCATAGACGTTGATGATATTGATCGAACGGACTATGTAAGGCGGCTTAATTAAAGTTAAACGACACCTCATAAGAAATTAATCCTGGCCGTCCAAAGAGATGATCAGACGGATGTTGATGAGTCTCATAAAGAAACTAAAACGATGCAGTATCAAGAATTAATCCCGACCGTCCATGTTTTAAGATCTAACGGGTGCCAGGCTATATTTCATTAAGTGGAACGACAACGTTTTTAGGAAATGAATCCTGGCCATTGATCACAGTTGATCCAAGGGCCAGAATTGTGCAAGATCAAAGGGGTATATAAGCCCCGTCTCCCCGTTCATTACATGCATTATACATACACTCATATACAGACTCAAACCCTAGCCGCCCCTTTCTTCATCTTCTTCCTCTTCTTCATCTCGTCTCCCATGGAGACTAACCTGAAACCATGGCCATCTCCGGCCAAAACCACCCCCAAACGCCTTATCTTTCATCCTCACATACCACAACCACCTTAAAAACCCCAGAAAACCAAAAGCCCTCATTTTCTTGAAAGTCCGGTCGCCGGAACCCTAGCCGTCGACCTTCAACTTATGAACCATGCTCCCAGAGTTACACCCTACGACCACTTTGAAGAGGTCTTTCACCTAGTCTAGGTGGTTTACCTCGAATCAACCCAGAACGTCTCGAATATAGACAAGAAGTTCGCCGGAACCCCAATACTTCTCAAATAACACTCAGAACACCCCTTACCCACCAAAACTTCAAATCAAAACCCCATCGGAAAGATCTGTAAATCAGAAGACTTCAAGTCTTCAAGAATCTTTGAAGTCAGGAAATAACAAAAGAAAGGAAAGAAGAAATAGATAAAGAAAAAAAAAGAAAGAAAATAGAAAAGAAAAAGAATCTGAAAAGCTAAGTTTACCTACCCCTCTTCTTCTTTGCTTATTTGTCTATTGTAAATCTTCTTTGCATGTTCTTGACTATTTGTTTTCTGCCTTCTATATATGTTCTTTGACTGTTCGTATTATTAGCCTATGATAATTGCATGCCTAAGATCTATCATATTCTTTATACATGCCTAGTCTATTTTAGCACTTTAGGGTTTTAATAAGTTTTACACATGAATCGTGTTTAAATGTGCTTCTTTATGTGATTTTGTTCATCATGCCTGGTCTGAAATTATGCTTTGATTGATTGGAATTTAACAATTATCAAAACTTCTCTCTGAGTTCTAGTTAATTAGAAATTGATATACGATTAAGGCTATGTGTGCAATACAACATGAATTGGCTATATTTGTAATCTAATTCATATGTTAGAACTATTCTGAATCTTATGATGCTTTGTGATTTGGTTATAGCTGTAAAGATATAAGTATAGTTTCTGTAGGCTAAAATAAATATGGCTATTCTTGAAATGATTAAAACTGTTTGTTAGTCTGGCCATTCCTGAAATGTTAAGTGGCTAGTTTTGCAATCTATTTCTGGTTAGTTACTTAGTTAATAAAGGGGTTACATTTTAATAAAGTTGAAGTCTGTTAAAAATGGTTAAAATTGAAAAGTGTGTTGGGATTAAATTTGGCTAATTCTTAAATAGATATAGAAATTGGCTATTAGTTAAATAAATCTTAAAACCTAGTTTGTCGAGACCTTAGTAGGTCGGGTAAATATAGAACAATAATAAGGGTATAATGGGAACCATAAATAGCATAATTGAAGATTTAATAGACCATATAGGGATATAATAGACTTTAATACCTAGTATTCTTGTAATTAACTATAAAATAAAGGGTAAGATAGGTATAATAAAAAGGCATAAGTGAAATTACCCTTAGAAAGTGAGGGCAGCTTAGTAAAATACCCTTAATAGAACATGAAAGAACCACCTAGAACCTTCCAGCAAGGGCTGGAAGGCGTTTCGACCTATAACTGAAGGTATTAAATTGTAGTTAATAGAAAAATAAAGGGGAGGGAACTAGAAATAAAATTTTTGAATTTCCCACCTCAAATTTTACCCCAAACAGTCTATAAATAGGCTTCAATTGAGCATGGCAAAGGGGTTGGATATTCGGAGTTGGTTAGAGTTTGGGGAGTTGGTCCAGATTTTGAAAGGCTAGAGATTCTGCATTAGGAAAAGGTTAATCTCTGGAAGTTCTAATTTCTACAATTAAAAAGAGGGTTTCTAAGCTTAGACTATTAAAATTCTAGTTAACTTCTTTGCTGGAATCCGGAATTCTATTAGAGTCGGTTGTCTTTCATCCTTGTTGGTTTCTATTTGAGCTCTTTGACTCTATTGGTTGATTGACTGGATTGCTGAACTCTGGAATTCTATTTGTTGCTATACTTGTTGCTGTGTCTGCTCTACTATTGCTCTATTGCTGCTATCGCTGATGATTCACATCCAAGCAACGGTCATAGTCAATATAACTTGGTCTAATAAGTCCAAGATCGATCCCACAGAGAATTAACCTATCAATCACAACTTTCACAACCCAAGAGTACTTCCGAATCAAGTTCCCAAAAGTTAGAGTATCTTTGTGTATGATTTTCGACTAACTACTTGCAAGAATTAAGAATGCTTAAAAGAAAGAATTGAATGTTGAGTAAATATAATATTATGAGAAGGACTAAGGTATTGATTTCCCCTATTGATGGAATCCCTTATCGTTATGCTCATACAAATTGTTAATATATTCTATCAATCATGAACGCTTTGTGTATCGTAACCCTCTCCCGAGCAATTACAATAATTTACTAGTGCACTCTCCCGAGCTACCCTAGCTAGCTTTAATTTGAATAGTTCACTTAAGATTGAACCCAAGACTTCGTTATTCCTAACCCCGTCTTTACGCCTAAAGTTATAGATTCCTCTAATAACCTAGGTGTGGTGTTGTTCAACAATAAACCTAAATATGCACTCTTTTCCAAGTTATGCACACTAAATAGGCACAGCTAATTGAGGATCCTACCAATTAACTACAATAAGAATGAAGTTGAACAAATAGAAATCTAAGTCACAATTAATAATCACATAAACGATCAGTTCATCACTCAATAGGTTCCATCAAAACCTTAGAAAAGAATTTAGCTACTCATGCTCAAAGAAACAAGAATAATAATTGAAATCATAAAGAAAATACTTGATATAAAATAAAAGAAAAAGTTTGAGAGGATTCTCTCTTACTAAAAACCTTGCAAAAGTAATGAAATAAAGATTACATGCCTCTATGGGGCAAACTAGGAGTTTATATAGAGGTTTTAGGGCTTAAAAACTAAGTTTGAGTCCAATTGGGATTGTTGCTGCGGAGCCTTCCGCGGTTCGTTCGCGGACGCGAGCGGACCGCGAACAGTCAAACTTCAGAGGCCTTCTTTTTTTGCGGTTCATCCGCGGCCGCGAGTGAACCGCGGATGAACAATGCTTCTGATTCTTCCCTGGTTCTTCAAGACTGCTTCACTTTAGCTCTTCTTTTGGAATTTTCATCAACCTAGGACTCCCAAATAGCTCTTTATGGCATCCAATGTATCACATGTACCTGTAAAACACAATCGAACACTAATCAAAGCATTTTGTCCTCATAAACAACATTAATTCCATAACAAAGTGTGATTATTTAGGGTATAATTATAGTCAAATTCACCTATTATCAATACACCACACTTAAACCTTTGCTCGTCCTAGAGCAATCTTTAATCACACTTTAGGCCAATTAACAAAAAGTTGTCTCCCCCAAATTATGTCACAAAAGCTATTATACATGAACAACCTAAGATATGCATAATCTTTACTTAACCTTAAACTCTCATGCCAGCACATTATTACATACTCTACTTATTACCAAAAACTTACAAATTTACCTTATTCCTCTTGAGTTACACACCCTCACATAATTTATTGAGAGAAGTTCCCACATATAATCAATTCATAACATGGAACTTATAAATATTGAAAAAAAAATTCACTCATTCTCAACAAAGAACATTCATATGCATACAAACACACCATAGGCTTGCCCCTAGTGTAATACTCCACTAATCGAGTTATTCAATCATAAATCAAGAGGTCTTTAAGGGTTGTAATGTTGGCTATGGGACGGGTATGATACTTTTGGTTATAGTGACTAGCCTCCCTAAGCACTTTTCTTTTCTTTTTCACAACTTTCCCTTTTCGTTTTCTTCCTTATGTCTCCCTAGATATTCCTTCACCGGTTACTTTTAATCCCCACTTTTCTTTTGTTGGTGTAACTGGCCTTTCTGATTTTCATATATATATTGATATAGCTCTTTTTCTCTTTTTTTTCTCATTGCTTTGCAATACATTTACATTATTTTGGCTAGCTCACTATTTTTTTACCATTCATTCTTGATTTTCCCTTTTCATTTTCCCTTCACCCCACACTTAAACTTTTGCATATTTATTACAATACAAGTGCTTCTAGGAGGTAAAGTAGAACAAATATAATAATTTGAAGAACATTCAAGGGTTATCAAAGAATAGGCTTTAAGCTCAAAGGGGATAACTAAGATATAATTTACGGGTGAATTTATGTTTATTGGTATATGGGGCTACACAAAGAAATGCATCTATCATTTCTACAACCAAACAACTTCTATTTCGCTTTGCAAACACACAGGGCAAGTTCTAGGCATCATGTACAACATACAATGTAAGTAAGACCTCACACACACATGGCATGCAACTCATTTGGAATCCAGTTGATCTACAAAGTCCTATCGATGTTCAATCAAGAATTATTGTGCAATTTAAGGCATATTGAGATTCTACAGTCAAGCTTAGAAGATACATTCTCAAGTTCAATTTATGCTTTTGCTAATGTGCATATTCGGGGTTACATGTTGCCCTTTTACCTCTAATCCTAAGAAAAAAAAAGAAAGAAAGAAAAAAATCTACCTAACCCGGTTCAATAAAAACCCTTGGAAAAGAACCGTGGTCAAAAGAAAAACCAAGGGGAGATGATACATTACCTAGAAAAAGAAAAATAAAAGAAAGAAAAATTCCTACGTGGACCACTCCCCTCAAGAGTACTTGTCCTAAATAGTCCATCATCAGGAAGAGTCCTCTACTCATATTTTTGGATTTTTAAAATTTTATGATTTTTTTGTATTTTTATTATTTTATATTACTTATTCCGCTAGTATATACATTATGTACAAGATAAGTTACCCACCCCACACTTAAAAATATGTCATGTCCCCATGGCATAAATAAAAATTAAAGCACAAGAGGGGTAAGAAAACTTACCTGTGACTCACTCGGAGTCGGAGACGGTGGATGGGTCGACATGGCATGCTCTCCCAAGTGCTCTGAACCATGCCATAAACCCGTTTTCTGACCGGGCTTGCCTAGTGGACATGGCATCTAGCCGTGTGTGTAAGCCATCTACGGAGGTGCGCAGAGCAGCAACCTCTTCCTCCATTGACCTTAACATAGGTCGTGTGGACTCGGATCTAGACATGCTTGCTCCACGAGGAGCAGACCTGGAAGGTCCTGCAGAATCTATAGAGTGCCTGGACCGGGCATTCGGTACAGGATATTCCTCCTCATCTAAGTCAATAGGGGTTGTGTCTCGTCCAACCCGGATAGTAGCAGCTCTAAATGGAGCTTTCGGTAGTAGCTCACCGTCAGCATCAGTAACTGGGGTGTGGTTGAGGAGACACAACGTAGTGACAAGAGATGGGTAATAAAAACCCTTGGCGGTGAGGGATCCCCTCAATACCATCTCGTCACTAATAACTCGGGCAATATCAACATCCCGATGTGTTACAAAACACCAAGTCAAAACAGACCTATTAAAGTTAACATCTGTGGTGTTACTTGAGGGCAAAATACGGTTGCAAATTATGGAGAACCAAGATTTGGCAGTGTGTGTAAAACAGTTAGAGTGCAGAGTTTGATTTCTAATCCATACTGGGATGCCATCTACACATAAGGCCTCTATTAGCATGTCCCATGTGACACCAGGCCTATCATGGTAGTAATCAACATCACTAGTGTGCAATGGCAGGCGAAGTACCCGCCGAATAGTAGGAATATGAGCATTGACCCGCTTATCTCTGATGAAAACTTCTCTGACCATAGCATAAGGAGCATTGGCGTAGAATTCCCGGACAAGCATCTTGTTCACCTTAAGAGGTGAGTCAAAGAGGAACTCCATCTCGCACCTCCAAATCTCGTCATAAATTTCTGGCTTCTCCGAGCGGATAGCTATCCTGTCAACTTCTACCTCTTGGAGCCACTTCTTGTTTGCTTTAATGTGAAATGCATTTTCGGCTCCTTCATCAGCAAACCTGGACTCGTCGTAAGTCGGTTGCCTGGATGAACTAGCACCATGTCGTGCTCTCTTTGGGGCCATGATCCTGCACAATTAAGATAGCCAAAAAGTTTGTAAACTGTTAGTCATTGGAAGGCTACTCAGACTTCGCCATCCTTGAAAACTCACAATTGACCATTCTTTTTGTGCAATTCCCTCATACTCCTATATTAAGGTTCTTTATCTAACTATTTTACACATGCCTATTTGAGCACCCCACACTTAGTTCTTTGAACACTTCTAATATTACCCAATTGACTTAGTCCATCCCCAATAAAATACACCATTATCAATTCATGAGTTGGGAATTATTTTTCCTAAACTACATTAATACCTTATGAACAAGTATAATGTGCCCAACTTAGCTTACTAATCAACATACATGGTGTTCATACTATTTAAGGTTTCCAGATCATAAAATTAGCATCAACAACACAATTGAAAACCCATAAACCAATTCTTTACCAAACTTCAACTATATGACAAGGTTCCTTAGTAAAAATTCATGGAAACATGTATAGTGCAAAGAAAACCACATCATATTCAAAAGATATCCTAAACTAACAATATCTCATTACTTCTACAAACTAAATAATCAAGAACTAAGAATAAATACAAAATAAAAGAGAAGAGAAGTAGAGAAACTTACAAGTAATACAATGAAGAAGTAATGGAGGAAGAATGGGGTGAATTGGAGAAGAGGATTTTGGGAATTTTTAGAGAGAAGGGGGAGAGTTTTGAGTTAGAGAGAGAGAGAGAAATTGGGAGAGTGGGGGACAGCTGAGTGATTGTGAGGGAGAGGGGGAGTGATTTTAGGGTTTTAAAGAGGGGAGGGTAAAGAAAAAATAAAAAAAATTGTTATTTCGCCGACCGCGGAACTGACCGCGACTGTTCGCGGTTCGTTCGCTGCCGCGGATGGACTGCGAACAGTCGGGATTCAGAGAGGTCATTTTTTCGTGGTTGGTTAGCGGCCGCGAATGGACCGCGAAAAGAGAAAGTTCAGAGAGGGCATTTTTCCGTGGTTCATCCGCGGTCGCGGATGGACCGCGGACAGTGCTCCTCTCTGAAAAAATTTCTCGACTGTTCAGCAAAAATTTGTGTTTTTATTATATTACTTTATTACTTACTACTAAGATAAAATTACTTGCAACATGCTCGTGGGTTGCCTCCCACGTAGCGCCTGATTTAACGTCGTAGCACGACTCAACTTAGTGCATTTTATGGCTCGCTAGACTTTTGATGTTAATCCAACCGCAATTATACCTTGTCCTCCATGTCATCCAGGCCAATGTATTGTTTCATCCGCTGTCCGTTTACCTTGAATGTACGTGATCCATCCATAGTTTGGATTTCCACAGCTCCTGACTCAAATGCCTCAATTACCTTGAAGGGTCCTGACCACTTGATTTTAATTTACCTGGGAACAGTCGTAATCTTGAATTGTATAGTAGTACTTTGTCCCCGTTTTTGAAGTTACGCTCAATAATATTTTGATCATGGATCCGCTTCATCCTCTCTTTATACAATCTTGTATTTTCAAATGCCAGATACCGAAATTCTTCTAACTCATGCAACCCAATCAACCTTGCTTTACCTGCTTCATCCAAGTTGAGATTCAATTGTTTCAGTGCCCACCACGCTTTATGCTCTAATTCAACCGGTAAGTGACAAGCTTTTCCGAACACCAATTTGTAAGGAGACATGCCAATGGGTGTTTTGAATGTAGTTCTATATGCCCATAGTGCATCATCAAGCTTCCTGGACCAGTCGATTCTTGTGGCGTTCACTATTTTAGTCAGTACACTTTTTATCTCCCTGTTGGAGACCTCAACTTGTCCGCTAGTTTGCGAGTGATATGGAGTGGCCACACGGTGTTTAACATCATACTTGGCCAATAATTTCTCAAAAGCTCGGTTGCAAAAGTGTGTGCCCCCATCACTAATGATAGCCCTTAGAGTCCCGAACCGGGTGAAAATATTCTTCTTCAAAAATCCCACTACCACCTTAGCATCATTGGTGGGTAATACTACAGCTTCCACCCATTTGGACACGTAGTCAACTGCAACAAGTACGTACTTATTGCCGTATGAGCTAATAAAGGGCCCCATGAAATCTATTCCCCAGACATCGAACACTTCCTCTTGCTGGATTGGATTCATCGGCATCTCATGATGCCGGGAGATGTTCCCGGTGCGTTGACATTCGTTGCAGCCTTTCACCCACAAGTGCGTATCCTTAAACACCGTCGGCCAATAGAACCCGGCCTCAAGTATTTTTGCGGCTGTACATATTCCTCCAAAGTGACCACCATATGCTGAAGCATGACATGCCTGCAAAACAGAAGATTGTTCTATCTCGGGGACGCATCTCCGGATCATGTTATCAAGACATATCCTAAACAAATATGGTTCATCCCAATAATAATACCGACTTTCACGAAAAAATCTTTTCCTCTGGACCGATGAGAGGTCATGAGGAATAATGCCACTGGCTAGATAATTAGCATAGTCAGCATACCATGGTGTTTCTAGGAGAGTGGTGGTGAGCAACTGCTCATCTGGAAAGGTTTCCAGAATTTCCCCACTCTCTTTGACAAGTTCAGCTACTTGATTTTTAGTACCTTTTCTATCTCTAATTTCGAGGTCGAACTCTTGGAGAAGCAACACCCAACGAATTAGGCATGGCTTAGAGTCATTTTTATCAATTTAATATCTTAAAGTTGCATGGTCTGTGTATACAATTACCTTTGATCCTATGAGATAGGACCGGAATTTGTCGAATGCGAACACGACCGCCAGCATCTCCTTTTCCGTCACTGTATAGTTTAGCTGTGCTCCACTCAGAGTTCTACTTGCATAGTATATTGGATGCATCAGCTTATCTTTCCTTTGGCCCAGCACTTCCCCCACTGCATAATCACTTGCATCACACATTAACTCAAAAGGTTGCTCCCAGTATGGGGCAATGATGATGGGTGCTGTGACCAGCCTCTTCTTCAGTTCCTCAAAAGCAATCCTGCATTCGTCGGTAAAAACAAAAGGGTGATCTTTTTCAAGTAACTTACAGAGAGGGTTTGATATTTTGGAGAAGTCTTTAATGAACCTCCGGTAAAAACCCGGCGTGTCCAAGAAAGCTTCTTATGGCCTTGACGGATGTTGGTGGAGGCAACTTTGCAATGACATCAACTTTAGCACGGTCTACCTCAATACCTTTGCTTGAAACCCGGTGCCCCAGTACTATACCTTCTTGTACCATAAAATGGCACTTCTCCCAATTTAGCACTAAATTTGTTTCCATGCACCTTTGTAGCACTCTAGTCAGATTGGCAAGGCATTCATCGAGTGAATTCCCTACTACTGACAAATCATCCATGAACACCTCCATAATGTCTTCCACCATATCGGTGAAAATAGCCATCATGCACCTTTAGAAAGTGGCAGGTGCATTGCACAGTCCGAATGGCATCCTCCTAAAGGCGAAGACGCCGTAAGGGCATGTGAAGGAGGTCTTCTCTCTATCTTCGCGGGCTATGGAGATTTGATTGTACCCCGAGTATCCATCAAGAAAGCAAAAGTGGGACCTCCCTGCCAACCTGTCAAGCATTTGATCAATGAAGGGAAATGGGAAGTGATCTTTGCGGGTGGCTAGATTCAACTTTCTGTAGTCCATGCATATTCTCCATCCGGTGACGGTTCTTGTTGAAATCAGTTCATTGTTGTCGTTTTTTCACTACCGTCATGCCTCCTTTCTTGGGCACACATTGGACCGGACTAACCGAGCTGCTGTCTGAAATTTGGAAGATGATTCCCGCATCTAGCCACTTTATTACTTCCTTCTTCACCACTTCCTTCATGTTGGGGTTCAGCCTTCTTTGATGTTCCCTGGAAGGTTTGTGTCCATCTTCCAGGAGAATTTTATGCATACAATAGGCTAGGCTGATCCCTTTTATGTCTGCCATGGTCCACCCGATGGCAGTCTTGCATTCCTTGAGTACCTGTATAAGCTTTTGGGCCTGCACATCTAACAAACTAGATGAGATAATAACAGGTAACGTGGAGTTAGGACCTAGATACTCATACCTGAGATGTGATGGTAGTGGTTTAGGTTCAAGCTTCGGTGGCTCTTCTATGGATGGCTTTGCTTGGTGGGCTTTCTCTTTTCTCTACGTGAAGGGGTTCGAATTCGATCTCTTGCTTCCAGAATCCCTTGCCATCCATAGATAATACCCATTCCGCCAAACTTTCACCGTTTACCTCTTCCATGTTCATCAGGCATGCTTGAAGTGGATCTTCAATGGTCAATTCTGCATCATCGGTCTCCACTATCACATCAACCGCATCAACTAGAGAGCAATTCGCGAACTCACTAGGACGCCTCATAGATTTTTGCACATTGAAGATGATCTCCTCATCATTCAACCTCATCTTGAGTTCCCCAGTTTCACAATCAATTATGGCTCTCCCAGTGGCTAGGAATGGTCTTCCCAGGATTATGGGAATTTCTTCGTCGGCCTTGCAATCAAGAATAACAAAATAGGTGGGAAACACGAACTTCCCAACCTGGATTAGCACATCATCTATAATACCAAATGGACGCTTAACCGTCCTGTCAGCAAGCTGTAAAAGCATAGAGGTGGGTCTGGCTCTCCCAATACCTAACCTCTTATAGACAACTAAGGGCATGAGATTAATGCTTGCCCTCAAATCACATAAGGCCTTAGTAAAGGCATAATTCCCTATAGTGCATGGGATGGTGAAACTACATGGATCAGATAGCTTCTCAGCAATGAGTCTAGAGACCACTGCACTACAAGTCTGTGTAAGTGTAACTGTGGCCAAGTCTTGGAAATCAAATTTCCTTGACATCAAATCCTTCATCATCTTAGCATAACCAGGCATTTCTTTTAAAGCTTCAACTAATGGAATGTTTACCTGGATTTGCTTGAGCATGTCGAAGAACTTTTTGTATTGCTCCTCTTTTTGGTGTTTGGCCAACCTTTGGGGGAATGGTGGTGGAGGCCTCTTCTTCCCGGTGACTTGGGATTTATCTTTGTCTATCGCTTTCTCATCAATCTGCTGCTCTACCTTTTCAGCTACTTTCTCCGTTCCCTGTTTTGCTTCTTTATTTTCAGCAATCGGCTGGACTGTGACTTCTGTCAACCCTGTGGACTCATCCAGTTCAATGGGCAATGGAGTGGATGTCTCAGCCTGTCTGTCAATTTTCTCACTTTCATTCTCAGCATCAAGATCTCTACCGCTTCTCAGAGTCACTGCCATCATCTGTTTTGGGATTTGGTCCTTTGGGTTTGTTTGTGTATCTGCAGGCAATGTCCCTTGAGAGCGATTGTTAAGTGACATAGTAATCTGACCCATCTGCACTTCCATATTTTTGATGGAGGCATCATGTGCATCTATCCTCTCATTTGTTTTGGCGTTTGACCCAATTACCTGCTGCATCATAGCTTCCAACCTCGCAAACCCATCATCCTGTCTACCCCCATGTGGTGGTGGAGGTGGGTGGTATCCCTGCTGCTGATTTCCGAAATTTTGAGGTCTAGGATATAGAGCCATGTTGTGTGGTGGCCTCATACCTGCTGCATTAAATTGTGGCTGGGGAGGTCTGTACTGCATTGGAGCATGTTGGCCCTAGTTTTGATTACCTTGTCGCTGCCCTCCATAGCTAGCCACATAGTTCATATCCTCATGCTGATGATGATGTTCTTGGTCTGCAGCCCATGGATTACCTATGGGTTGGCTAATGCAAGATGTGCATAAACCACCATTGGTAGTATCTACAATGTGAACTTGCTGCTTAACCCCCGATTCTTCCACCTTCTTTGTCAGGATGCTCATTTGTGTCAATAAAGTTGCCACGTTCTCCTCTAGAGTGTCAGATGGATTCAGAGGTACAGAGTGTACCACTGGTGTGATAGGAGCATTCCTGGACGTCCACCCGGAATTTCGAGCCATCTTGTCTAGCAAATTTTGGCCCTCTCTCCAAGTCTTGCTCAGAAAAGCCCCACATGCTGAAGCATCTACAATATTCTTCATACTGTCTGAAAGCCCCATGTAGAACCTTTGACCCAACATCTGCTCAGGGATCCCATGATGAGGACACATAACAAGCATACCCTTGAATATGCCCCAAGTTTCATGTAATGTTTCCATTGGTTTTTGCTTGAAGCTCACGATCTCATCAATTTGTTGAGCTGTCTTGTTAGGTGGATGAAACTTGTTGTGGAATTGTTTGACTAACTCATCCCAAGTTGCAATGGAGTTTATTGGGAGTGAGTTTAGCTATATATGTGCTGCTCCTGTAACTGAGAATGGAAAAAGTAGTAATCCGATAGCTTCCGGAGTTACATTCGGTTGTCTTTGTGTTTTGCATATTGATAGAAAGTTCTTGAGGTGCTGCTGTGGATCTTCAAACTGAGACCCAGAGAATAATCCCTTATTTTGAAACAAGTGAAGCATGTTGTTAGTAATCCGGAAAGACTCAGCTTGAATTACTGGCACAACGATGGCAGTTGCCAAATTATCCGCTGTGGGTTGTGCCCAGTCGAACAATGCACCTTCTTGTGCCTCCTGTGCCTCTTGCATATTTAGCCCGGCTTGCTGGTTTTGAGCGTTTATGTCACCCATGTTGAAGTCTAGTTTGATTGGTTGTTGAGATTGTTGAATTTGTTTGATGGCATTGTTACGTGCCCGGAAGGTTTGCTCGGGGTCTGAGAGTCCTTCAATTAGTTCTCCAGTCCTTGCAGATTTTCTAGGCAGGCACCTGAATACCCAAATCAACAAACGTCAAAATATTCAATGTAGAGTGTAGAAAGAACCCTGAATACACAAGAATCTTGAAGTTCTGGCAATGGCAATTGATAATTTCGTTAATTCCCCGGCAACGGTGCCAAAATTGATTCACGTCAAAGCAACGGTCGTAGTCAATATAACTTGGTCTAATAAGTCCAAGATCGATCCCACAGAGAATTAACCTATCAATCACAACTTTCACAACCCAAGAGTACTTCCGAATCAAGTTCCCAAAAGTTAGAGTATCTTTGTGTATGATTTTCGAGTAACTACTTGCAAGAATTAAGAATGCTTAAAAGAAAGAATTGAATGTTGAGTAAATATAATATTATGAGAAGGCCTAAGGTATTGATTTCCCCTATTGATGGAATCCCTTATCGTTATGCTCATATAAATTGTTAATATATTCTATCAATCATGAACGCTATGTGTATCGTAACCCTCTCCCAAGCAATTACAATAATTTACTAGTGCACTCTCCCGAGCTACCCTAGCTAGCTTTAATTTGAATAGTTCACTTAAGATTGCACCCAAGACTTCGTTATTCCTAACCCCGTCTTTACGCCTAAAGTTATAGATTCCTCCAATAACCTAGGTGTGGTGTTGTTCAACAATAAACCTAAATATGCACTCTTTTCCAAGTTATGCACACTAAATAGGCACAACTAATTGAGGATCCTACCAATTAACTACAATAAGAATGAAGTTGAACAAATAGAAATCTTAGTCACAATTTGTAATCACATAAACGATAAGTTCATCACTCAATAGGTTCCATCAAAACCTTAGAAAAGAATTTAGCTACTCATGCTCAAAGAAACAAGAATAATAATTGAAATCATAAAGAAAATACTTGATATAAAATAAAAGAAAAAGTTTGAGAGGATTCTCTCTTACTAAAAACCTTGCAAAAGTAATGAAATAAAGATTACATGCCTCTATGGGGCAAACTAGGAGTTTATATAGAGGTTTTAGGGCTTAAAAACTAAGTTTGAGTCCAATTGGGATTGCTGCTGCAGTGACTTCCGCGGTTCGTTCGCGGCCGCGAGCGGACCGCGAACAGTCAAACTTCAGAGGCCTTCCTTTTTCGCGGTTCATCCGCGGCCGCGAGTGAACCGCGGATGAACAATGCTTCTGATTCTTCCCTGCTTCTTCAAGACCTCTTCACTTTAGCTCTTCCTTTGGCCTTTTCATCAACCTAGGACTCCAAAATAGCTCTTTATGGCATCCAATGTATCACATGTACCTGTAAAACACAATCGAACACTAATCAAAGCATTTTGTCCTCATAAACAATATTAATTCCATAACAAAGTGTGATTATTTAGGGTATAATTATAGTCAAATTCACCTATTATCAGCTGACTATTCTTCATCCAACCTAGACTCATAAGCTTTTTCTGGTGAATCAGGTACATTGTTCTTCTTCAGAAATGTTATTACAATTTGATCGAAGAAATGGAAGTTTTATGAGCTGTTTGGATGAAGATTGATGCTGTTTTCTTATAGTTTTCATAACTAACACGCATTAGATTTCCTGTAATTCAGTAGGATGATTTGTAATAATCGAATACTGTATGTAGTTGATATAGAGTAAGTAGATAGTGTAGTAGTAGTATATACATAAAATACAGTTAACATTTTAATCTTAGGATTGAAACAGGTTAATACAAAAACCTAATTCACTTAGTAAAACTAGTATAACATATGAAATAGTAATCATCTAACATCGTTAATTAGAGTTTGATAATAATTCTATAAAGGAAATGAGTAAATGAGTTACATCATGTTTTATCACTTAAATTAGTTTAATAACAATTTATAATAGTATAAGTTAGAATTAGGTAACAAATCTTAATTCAAATCTACATTGTTAGTACTTTATGACTATATAAGTAGTTGAAATAGCAATATTATCATTTAAGTCCTGCTAATGTTTATTATTGATTAGAATTCAGAATTGGTATTGACGAATATGTATTCCAGTAGTTTATGAAATAAAAAATGATTTTTGTTAATCCGTTATGTTGTTTAACAAATATTTGTTCAAGTGTTACGAAATTTCAATCTTGTGATTTATTTTATATGTCTGTTCTTGGCCTAATCGAAAACACAGGTCCAGACTTAATTGAATGCACTTTTGAGCCTCTAAATAACGATACATGTATATATTAGGTTTCAGAAGCCCAGTTGTGTGAATTATACTATTAATACAGTCTACAAGTCCAGGCCTGAAAATGGACAGTTGGGCCTGGACGTATTAACACCGAGTTCTGAAAATATCAGAATTATAACGTGATTAAGAGAAAAAACAAAGATAGAGAATATAGTACTTGATAGGATTAGACTTTAAAAAATAAAGGGATGAGCCTCCTATAAAATGAAAATACGCGGGGCCCCCATATGAACTTTAATAAATCTTAGACTCGGGAAGACCGTTTAACAAATTTCACGGTCTTTCCTAAAGATAATAAGAGGTAAATGATATAGGCACTATTAAAATATACTTTCCTTAATACAAGTGCACATTTATGTGACTCAAATCATAAATCCCGACGAAGCTGAAACGTATTAAAGTCATAGGCGTACTGGTTGCGGTGTGACTCGAAATGCGTTTTCGCAACGTCACAAATCGTTAAAATATCAAAACGAGATATTCACATTTTGTAAAAGCATATAAAGAAATCAAATAAGTCAAAAATGACAGTTGAGCGACCGTGCTAAAACCATGGAATTCGGGAGTGCCTAACACTTTCTCCTGGGTTAACAAAATTCCTTATCTGGATTTCAAGTTTCGCGGACTGTTAAAACATAGTCAATTTCCTCGGATTCGGGATTAAACCGGTGACTTGGGACACCATTATCTTCCCAAGTGGCGACTCTGAAAATCTAAATAAATCCCGTTCCGATTGTCCTTAAAGTGGAAAAACTCCTTCCTCGTTGTTATTATTATATCCTTTCCCGGGGTGTATTAGTAATTAATGGGGTATACCTTATTCTTCGGAAAAAGGGTAGTAAAAAGGGAGGTGTGATAGCTCTGGTGACTCTGCTGGGGATAAGCAACCCAGAACCTCGATTCAGGGTTTAAGAATTCGAGCTCGATTAAATTGTCGTTCTTGATATTATTTGATTTCATTATATGCTTTGATCAATGTGCTACATGTTTACCGTTTTGATATTACGTGGATTGTATATATAAAATTGTGCCAAAAACCCTTCTCTTCTCACCTCCGGGGATGTGCTTACTGGTTGAGATTCCCCTTTCTGTTAGTGACATACCTTAAATAAGAAATAGAGGCCGGATAAGTTACAAAGCCGGACGACCCCGTGGGTCCCCGGTACGTAGCCCCCTCCTCGATCCGAGTTGTCCACTCGGGTACACGGTCTAGCACCATGAAAACATCAGGATATTGAGCCTAGATTTAGGACTATTATTTGCATCATAACTGATTTAGGGGACTCAACACAGGGGTTGGGTCCGTCTAGGACAGGTGACCCGGTAATCAAAGACCGAGCATATTATATGTTGCATTTATTTGTCCTGGATTATTATGTGGACCGGCTAAATTCCTGAAAACAAAAAAGAAAGAGAATTTTAGAAAAATTATCGAAATATTGACAAAACGCTGTTGAAAATTTGAAAGGAAAGTTTGAAAAATAGATGGAACAATGCTATTAAAATAATTGGTCACAAAATAATCTAACCGAACTACGCAGGTTTGATTCTCACTACTAGGTGAGATACGTAGGCAACCCGTGACGGGTCCAACCATCCTTTTAGAAAATGACTAAAAAATGTCGAATTTTAGTTTTCAATAAATTGAAGTGATGCTGTTTTTGAAAATAGTTGAATGTTCCGAAAGGACGCCGGAAGGCTATTTTTGCAAAAATGGCCACTTTGAAATCATGTCTTTTCCTTTTTAAAATAAATAGCCCGGAGAGGCTAATTCCTTCAAAATAATGAAAACTTGTCTTCGAAAAATATTTTTCCTTTTCCTGAATAAAATCACCTTTAATAAATGTGCAGGATGAGCACAATACAAAATGAATCATTTTCTTTAATGAACAAAATCTCGTTGGAGTTGCGATTATGGTGGAACGATCTGGGCCAAGAGGGATAGGTTTGGGTCAACCAATATCTGAAAGATCTTACTGGATTGATGGACATAATACCCCGGGGTGATATTATTCGGGCCTTTGTTGCTTGTTGCGATCCTGCGCATAATGTGCTACATTTCTCAGATATTGAGCTCACTCCTACATTAGAAGAAATTTCTTATTACATTGGGAAAGTCGAGGTTCCCCTAAAAGATAAATATCTGGTGGCTCCGAGGGCAATTATAGTACATAGATTCCTCGATTCCCGGAAAATTGCCAGAAACGTTCATAATGAAGACTTGGCTCACAGGTTTTGTACTATAAGTTTCATCTACCGCAGATATGGTCATATTGGGGGATTTAACGACCCTACGAACAAACTCTGTAGTAAATCTCACCGAGTCAATTGGGAGGAACATGGGTGATTCGCTTTTTTGGTGGCATTTCTGGGATTGGTTATATTCCCGAGGAAAGATGGAAATATTGATATAAGCGTCGCCTGGATTGCCAGTACTCTTCTTGTGCAAGATAATAACACACTGGCACCGATGATTGTAGCTGATATCTTCCGTGGCCTCACATCCTGTAAAGTAGGGCATGACTTCTTCGAGGGATGCAATTTACTTCTCCAGATGTGGTTGATAGAATATTTGTGCCGTCACCCTCAGTTCTCGAGTTACGGGTCGTCTGAAAAGACATGAATTGAAGAGTTTATTATGAGAACAAAAGAAGTTAAGTTGCCAGAAGGATCAAAAGGTTGGATCACATACTTGCGATCATTGACTGCTAGCCAAATTGATTGGGCATACGGATGGTTGCCCCTCAACGAGGTGATATACATGCCAACAGAAGGGTCACATTTTCTGATAATGGGTCTTAAAAGCATTCATTCTTATGCACCGTACAGGGTATTAAGGCATCTTGGGAGATATCAGGTCATACCAAAAGACGGGGATCTTAGCCTACAAGCCATAGAAATCAGTCCTGACGGACAATTCCAGGAAGCAAAGAATCGACAGATCTGAAATGAATGTCAATGCTTGAGAGTAGACACTTGTGTGGGAAACCGAGCTCGAGAGGAAGTATCACCAGGGTATGTTGCATGGTATTGCCGAGATGTTGAGCATGATAGACCAATGAAGAGGCCTCACATTCAAGAGTTGGCCGAGCAGTCTAAGGAACAAAAAGATTGGGTGGCCAAAGAAAATGAGTACCGAGCTAGGATCAGCTTGTTGGAGAAAAAATTCCAAGACCTCAAATTTGAAAGCAACTTACAAGCGGCATCCGATGAGGGAGAAAAGAAACAACAGAGGAAAGAGAATGAAATTCTGAAGGCTCAAATTGCAAAGATGAAAACAACAGCCGAAACCCCAGTTCGACTTGCCCGAGATGAGAAGTTAATTGAAAATCTTCGGTACAAAGTGAATGAATATAGCTTCGATCTAGATAAAGCTGAAAAGGATTTAGTCGGGGTTCGGAAACAACTGGCCAGGAATGCTGAAGAAAGAGTTCGAATGGTTCAGCGGTTACAAGATGAACATAATGTTGAGGTAGCCCGATTGAGAGAGAATATCATTACAACCAAAGTCAAAAGTAGCAAACAAACCAAAGAGTTTGAAGTAGAGAGACAACATTGCTACATGGCTATGGCTCGATTAGAATTGGAGCTACAACAATTACAAAAGAAGAACCAGCAAACCTTAGATGCTCGTGCCGAACAGATTAGAAGGTTGCTTCAGGAAAAAGGGGTCATCAGGGAAAGGATTGTCACATTGCTCAGTACATCACAAGGAAATGGCAATTGTGTGAAGATATGTCCCAGTCAATATTCACATCAGCAGTAATGTTCTTTATAAAGCAAGTAATGATTGACCTGGACAAACTCCAAAGTGGATTAGCATATAGGCTCGCGGCAAGACCGAACGATGTCTCGCGGGCACTAGGAGCTTTAATGTATTCATAGGTCATGCATTTTGTTGTATTTTCCTTTTTGCATTTGTAGTACAACATCATTTGTAACCGATGTTTGAGTATCAATGAAAATTCAAAAAGAAGTTGTCATTATTTTCTTTATGTTCTATGCAAATTGCTTGGGCGATAGGAAAACATGTAGGAACAAAAAACAAAAACAAATGGAAAAGAAGAAAAAGAAATAAACAGAAAAGCAATGAAATGAAGAAAAACAAAAGTGAAAAAGAAAGCTGGTGGTTCAAAAAGAAATAATGCTGGGATGATGCATAATGACTAGGCAAAAGTTGTGATTCTTAATTGTGATGTTTATCCCTTATGAGCTAACTATTAACGAGTTTTGTTGTTGATGAGTATATTCTGGCACATCACAACTACAAACACGTTCAAAAGCCATGACCAAAGCAGTAACTCTGGAAATCAAGCCCACTATTATGGATCCGGTACAAGAGGAAGAAGTTGTGGACGTAGCTAGTATGAAATAAGAGATGTACAAATTAAAACAGCAGATGTCAGAGATGTACCCGGCCTGGTCAAGGGGTCAACCTTTGCCTTACTATCTAGCCAACCCAGCATACATCCCTCCTACGAACCCAAATCCTGAACCACCCACTATGAACTCGTCCTCCACATATCCAACTTACCCGCATTACTATGCTACAACCTCACAAGCACCTCCACCATTGTCTAAACAAGCTCCACCACCACCACCTCAGGTCGTTCTAGTATACGTGGCACCGCTACCCGCTGCTTTACACAAATCTTCCAGCGAACTTGTGTTCCATGTTCAGGACACCCATTATTATCCGCTTGAACCCACTTTTAGGCAACACGATCCCTACACACCGCTCATAGACATGACAGAAAAGGAAAAGCCTGTCAGAAATCTGGAACAGCAAGAGATAGCCCGTAAGATGAAAAGTCTTGAGCAGTCATTTCATAACATGCAAGGGCTGGGAGGCCAAGTGAGTGTTGCGTACAAAGATCTATGTTTGTTTCCGGAGGTACAACTACCTGCCGGGTTTAAGCTACCCAAGTTTGATATGTATGATGGTGACGGGGATCCAATAGCCTATCTGAGGGGTTACTGTAGTAAAATGCTCGGAGCAGGAGGAAGGGACGAGTTACTCATGGCTTATTTTGGCCAGAGCTTAAGTGGTTCGGCGTTGGAATGGTATACTCTACAGGATCATACTAGGTGGTTCATCTGGGATGACTTAGCTCAATCGTTTGCAAACCATTTCCAATACAATCTAGAGGTTATCCCTGACAGGTTGTCATTGACTAAGATGGAGAAGAAACCCGGAGAAATTTTCCGGGAATACGGATTCAGGTGGAGGGAGCAGGCTGCACAAGTAGACCCGCCAATGAAAGAAGGATAAATGGTGGATTGGTTCTTACATGCTTTGGAGCCAACATACTATGGCCACCTAGTGTTTGCAATTGGAAAAACCTTTAACGAGGTAGTCAAGATGGGAAGCTTTGTAAAAGAAGGGCTAAAGACAAATAAGATCATGAGCTACTCGGCCATCAAGGCCACAAACCAAGCAATACAAACTGGAACCGGAGGGTCGATTGGCAAGAAGAAGAAGGAGGAAGTTGCGGTCATTGAAGGTAGATCATGGTCCCGGGGCCCCAACCCATATCATCATCAACCTCGCACATACCAACCATATCCACCAGCATAATATAACCCACCTCCACCATACTATCCTCCAACCAGTCCACATTTATTTGTCCAACATGCTCAACCCTACCCACCGCCTCCACATCCATGGCGTACCCCAGCTCCACAAAATGTCTACCACACACAAAATGCCTATCCTCCTTCCAAAACATACAGAAATCCAAATCGACCCAATTTCCGTCCAGATTCAGAAGTAAAAGGTGATAGAGCCCAAAGAAAGAGAACATTTACTCCGTTTGGGGAGTCATATACCAGTCTTTTTCACCATTTGAGAGAACTAGGGATGTTGAGCCCTATTGAACCAAAAATTCCCAACCCACCACCCAGAAATTTAGACCAATTCGTCCGTTGTGAGTATTGTTCCGGGGCACCGAGACATGATATAGAGAAGTGCTGGCATTTAAAGTCTGTAATACAGGAACTTATTGATACTAGGAGGATTGAAGTGCAAGCTCCAGAAACTCCCAATATCACGTAGAATCCATTGCCGGCACATCGTGAGACGCATATGATAGAGTTGGAGCAGGGAGAGAGCGGTAGAATACCTTCTCAATCAGTGATGATGATTAAAGCGAACAACAAGGTGGAGGGGGAAGTTGAAAAGGAAAAAGTGCCAATCGAGTTTCCAACAAAGAAACCATCAGTGGTTGAGCCCGTGAAAGTAGTAGTACCGGGAGTGAAACCTTTGTTGACCGTGAAGGGAGCTTATGTTGAGCTGGTGGTTATCAAACCAGTGGTGCAGATGCCAGTAGTGAATACCAGGGCCATACTGTGGAACTATGATAAGGTTACAATGATGTATAAAGGGAAGGAAGTTAAAGGAGAAATTAATGAAACTCATGGTTTAAATCACTCCGGGCGATGCTTTGCCCCGGAAGAATTGAGAAAGACAAAGGTGGTGAAAGAAAACCCGGCTCATGTAAAGAAGGCAGTTACTGAAGAGGAAGTGGAAGAATTCTTGAAAAAGATGAAGGCTCAGGACTATTCTATAGTGGAGCAATTGAGAAAAACGCCCGCGCATATTTCGTTGTTATCATTGCTGATCCACTCTGATAAACATAGAAAGGCGTTGATGAAAATTTTAAATGAAGTCCATGTGCCTGAGAAGATTTCAGTATGCCATCTGGAGAAAATCACAAACAAGATCTTTGAGAGAAATAAGATAACATTTTCAGATAGTGAGTTGCCGTTGGAAGGAACGGAGCATACTAAAGCACTATACCTCACAGTCAAGTGTGAAGAATCTGTAGTAACCCGTGTTCTGGTGGACAATGGATCAAGTGCCAATATCTGCCCACTATCAACCTTGGGGAAGTTGAAGGTCAATCATGAAAGAATTCATCGGAACAGCGTATGTGTACGGGGTTTTGATGGAGGTGGCAAGAACATTGTAGGGGATATTATACTGGAGATTACTATCGGACCGGTGGATTTCACTATTTTGAGTTTCAAGTGCTAGATGTCGCTATATCATACAACCTTTTATTGGGACGTCCGTGGATCCATGCGGCGAAAGTTGTACCATCCTCTTTACATCAGATGGTAAAATTTGAGTTGGAGCAACATGAAATAATAGTGCATGAAAAAGATGATATTTGCAATGCTATTACGCCATATGAGGAAGCTGAAGGAAATAAAGGTTCGTGGGTGTATCAAGTCATGGACACTGTGGTGGTGAACAAAATATCTGAGGGGAAAACATGCCAGTACGCACAGTGGCTCCTGCAGCAGTGATGGTCGCTAAGGAGATGATAAAAAATGGATTTTCTCCAGGAAAGGGCTTAGGAGTGACTTTGCAAGGTATAACACAGCCGATCCACCTTCCGGGGAGTACTGATACTTTTGGCTTGGATTTCAATCCTACCATTGCCGATATCTAGCGAGCTAAGAAAATGAAGAAGAAAGAGTGGTCCCTCCCAAAACCTATCCCAAAACTATCCAACTCCTTTGTCAGCCCTGGTACATAGAGACGTCTGGCGACTGTTATACCAAAGCGTGCTGAGATAAAATCGGATGAAAAACTTCTAGCAAGATTTGAAAGGCTATTTGAAGATGTGGATGTGTTGGAAACGGGTGAAGGAACAAGCAAAATGGATGTTCAGTTCGTGGGACCCTGCATTATGCTAAATAATTGGGAAGCTACTCCTCTTCCGATCAAGAGGGAGTTGTGGCAGTGTACCTGAGTGGGGTTTAAATGTTGACCCAATATATTATTATCAATTATAATACTAGGTAGTAGACTACTCTTTTTGGTATTAGTTTCTTCCACTAATAAATCAAACTTATTATTAGTTAAAATATGGTTATACATATCATTTACCCTAGAGTTATGATTAACAGTATTTCCTACATGATTTAAATTTAATTGAGTAAAAGGAAGATTATTAGGATTAATGTCAATTTACTTACCATATGGTCCATCCCTTACCTCATCAGACGAATTTTGCATGGTGCGAGATGGCTTTGTGTTTGCATGTTTTTTAGAAAATTGGACTAGCTTCCAAGATTCTTGTGCATCTACTGAAGTGTCACTCTTATTCTGCTCTTGTTTGGCATTACCAGATGAAGGTGCTATCTTTCCAATGGAGGGACATGTTCGTTGGTTGTGACCCATACAACCACATGTAATACACAATAAATTTAGACCCTCACACAGAATTATTTGTTTATGATCACCAATGTATAGATGAGATTTTAATGGCTGGTTTAATAAAACTTAACACATAACAAGCATATTGGCCTCGAGTAGTATCAGAAGTACAAACATCCCTGGATAAAAAATTGCCAACTTTCTGACCCAGCTTCTTTAAAATATGATAATCTTAGAATTCAGTAAGTAATTCCGGCAATCGCAACAATATAGCTGAAGATGTGAGTTCTGTTTTTGAAGCCTTAAATTTTGGCTCCCATTTTCAAAAAGATAGGAAATGATTTAGAATAAACCAAGGGCCTCCTTGTAAAGCATGAATTTTATTTTCCTCATTTTGAAATTTTAAGAGGAAAAAATCTGACCCTAGGTCAATTAAATGGAAATTTTCAGTGGGTTACCACAACGCATACACCATGTGTCGAAGTTTTTGGTGTTCCACTTTACGCTCATACACATTTATAATAACTGCATGTTCCCAAGGCTTATAGAGCCTATGTTTTTCCTCTACTGATAAAGGAATGAAGTTTGAGGAATCAGTTGGGGTTTCTAACTCTTCGTTGTATTCAAAACTATATGTGTGTAATGGTGAGGAAATATTTTGTGTGAGTTGGGAGTTATGTGTGTTTAAAGTTTGGAGGTAAGATTTTAGTTGCTTGATAGACTCAAGCAATTTTTTTGGTTGGTCAATGTTCATGGCTGTATTCATAATAGTAGTAGTAAGTATTTTGTTCAATGGAGTTGGTTGAGAAGAAGAGTTGTCAGGTGGTTTTGGGGGATGGAGGTTGAAGAATGGTATTGTTGAGAGGTGTTTATTGGGAGTGTTTCTTGAGACATTGTTACTCTTTTTTCTTCTTCTTGTATTATTATTTACCTTACATGTATCTTATTTTAGCAACTGATACAAATATGGCTCTTAATTCTTTTTTATTTTGTCCTACTGGACTAAAATATTACTTACCTTGGTTAATGCCCCTAATTGGACTTTTTCAAGTATTACCGAATACTTTTCCATTAAAAGAATTCGAATTCCACAACGAATTGTTCACGTTCCCGACGTCTCTTTTAAGTCCAATACCAAATTGGTTTTACATAATAAAACTATTACTATTTTTATACATTACGTAAATAAATAATAATTATGAATACTAAATATATATCACATATATATTTCAATCAAGAGATATATTTTAATTTTCTATTCTAAATAGAAAACTTTTAATTTGTTCACAGTATTAATTCTATCCTCTTTTAAATTTATTTGACTAATTAAATTCTTTAATTTAATTAATCATTTAGCAAAGATCAGAACACTCGTTTGTATGCAATATCATAGGTTCAATACTAAGGCGGTAGTAAATTGACCACATCAATATACTAATCAAGGGTGGCATCTAGCAACACTCCTTAACAACCGATAGCATGAAGTATACAATTTACTCTCAAGAACAAGTAGAAGAATAATGTAGTAATTCCCTCTGTCCGTATAGCTCTGGATCACCCTAGGATATGGTTCAATTGCCAACTCATAATAGGCGACCAACTATTTGTTCATTTCATGTATAATCGGCCATTGAATGACCTAAGAAACTCTTTTCTTCTTTCATTCAATTACCCTGGCCAAGGTTTTAATTTGGTCATTTATAATTCATGACAACGTGGAGGTTAAACTCATTACCAGGAGTTGATAAATTCCATCTTGATCAATCACTAATTCTATAAGTATTCAATCGTACCCAATATCCTTTCAACTATTGCCCTAGGGCCATAGGTGTCTAGTGATGAGTGATGATTTTACCACTCATTTTAGCCTCTTTTGCTTAGTTTTTTATGCCTTTTTAAATATGAAATGAGGTTGCTTATGGTGGTTATTGCTAGATTTTCAGGTAAATGATGCTAGTAGGTGATTTGGGTTGAAGTGACAAGGAATTGAGCTAAAAAAGAGAGGAAACATTGCAAAACTGCCAGGCATTTCGCTTCTGCGGATGTTGATCGCAGAAGCGATGCCGCCTCTGCGAGAGTTTGGTCGCTTTTGCGAAATATCGAAGGACCAGCCAATTACGCTTCTGCGAAAATAAAGACGCAGAAGCGTGACCGCTTCTGCGATAGGTGGGCCGCTTTTGCGAAAGAATTTCGCTTCTGCGGCTCCTTAGGCGCTTCAGCGATGTCGCTTCAGCGGCCATTTATCCGCTTCTGCGATGTCTTGCCAGGAGGCACATTTGTCACTTCTGCGGGTAAATTCCGTTTAAGCGGAGCCGCACCTGCGAGGTAGTTTCCGCAGGTGCGAAAACTGAGCATCAGATCTGGACAGAACAGGCATTTCACAAGTTTTGACCCTAAATCAATTATATACTCGTCCAAATAGACGTTGTAGGAATCTCTCTGCATCTCTCATTATTTTCTTCACTTTTGGAACATCTTTTTACTCTTTGGCTTAGAGAGAACAAGTTTGAAGGCTAGGGTTTTCCACACACACTTGGGTCTTGAAGATTAAAGCTTGTGGTTAAGGATTTCTTACCCATTTATATTTATTTCTTCATTTCCTTGCTTTGTATTGTATATCTAAGTGTGTAGTATTTATTTCCAACACTTGAATCTTGTTTATGGGAATATTCATATTTAAAGTGTGGATTAAATACATTGTTGTGCTTATGTATTGAATGATTTTTGTATATATATGAAGTGAGTTATTGTTACTTTAATTAATCTTGTTCTTTAATGTTTCCAAAGAGAATAGCTAACTCTAGGACTCGCCCATTTACTTTGAATTAATTTGGGAAAGATAATTCGGAGTTGGGAAAGATTAATTAACAAGAACTTGAGGCGTTAACCCTCATTTTATAGATTCGACCTAGGGATAGAATCGAACTATTTGTAGCCTATCGGGTGTGCTTAATCTTCTAATTGTGATTAGGGATAATTCAATTAGGAAGTCTTGTTAGTCTTCGGGAGAAGCTAATTAAGAATATTTATCCGTGGCTAATTAATATAAACTCGCTCATATTTGTAAAATCGTGAAATACATTGGATCGTTACTTTAGTGTAATTCCCGATGCATTCATACTTGTAGCTATTGATCATTTTATATGCTTTCTAGGTTAGTTTACATTTTTGCATTTAGATATAAACATTTTCCAAAACCCAAAATCTTAAGTGTTTGGCTTAGCGCGACTAGCGATAATGTTCTTGCATTCCTAATCGCCTACATATTGTTCTCTGTGGGATTCGACCCCGACTCATAGTTGGGTAAATATATTGCATACGACCGTGTCTATTGATTTTTAGCGTTGAATTTGGACGTTACCAAAGCCGGGGAGCAATTTGGCGTAATTTAGGTTATTTGAGAAGTAAGCGAAGGTGCTTTGGTCCAAACTTGTGAATATTTGTGTAATTATTTTTCTTACCTTGGGTTTATTTTTAGTGTTTGTTTCTTGTTTATTTTCTTAATTTTGAAAAATGGCATCATATAATGAAAATTGATCGGATGGTAGTTGTTCATATTTTGATGATCCTTGTCCTTATTGTGGAGGACCACACTCGTGGCAAAATTGTTTAAATTCTCCCGGGGGTGGATTGTGCGCACAATTCCAAACCCATAGGTGGAGTATTTGTGATAAGTGTGGTTTCCAAAATGGTCATTGGGATAATTGTGCTTATTTGTTAATCCCATCCCCAAGCCCCCACTATGATGATTCTACTTGTTTTGGTAAGAATTATAGGGCTATGGAATTGGAAGAAGTGGAGCATGGCCAAAGTGGAGAGTTAAAGCTCATGTCTGAGTGTCTACTTGAAGAAGGAAACAAGGAGCAAAGTGCCTTGGAACATCTCTTGGAGACTAATCTCCAAAATGATTTTGCACTCACAAATGGATGAACATCCGCCAACCAACTCAATGAGTGTTGTTGATGCCGGCAAAAATATGGAATTGGAGTCAACCGCTGTACATGCTAATGTGGTTGTTGTTGACTCTAATCTGGGGGAAAAAGAGGATGTCAACATAGAATTAGCCTATCAATGACATAAAGTAGACCTATCAATGACATAAAGTAGACATATCAATGACATAAAGTAGACATAAAATGACTGTAAAAGCTGGCCGTGTACCATACAACGCCATTAAAATTGGCGTTGTGCATACAACGCCATAAATATTGGCGTTGTGCATACAACGCCATAAATATTGGCGTTGTATATGTACAACGCCATATGAAGTGGCGTTATATGTTCATTCACACATCTATAAATACCAAGCCTATTTCGTTCATCACATACGCTCAAAAAATTTACTAAACCACAATATTTCTTCCAAACTTTGATTTTTTCGAAGTAAAACTAAATGGCTCAATATGGTACACCAATATTTTACTGTGGAAAAAAATTTGTGCAACAAACATGTTGGGAAGGTGGTGATGATGTTGGACGTAACTACTGGATGTACATGAACTAGTTGGATTGCTACAAAAATCCGAATGAACCAATGTGTGAGTTTAATAAATGGGCTGAGGAACAATGTCTCCAAGCAAACTACAGAGAACGAATACTTAATCTACATAATATGTGGTTAGCCGAAGCAGAAAGCAGTTACAATAGCAATATAAGAAGGATAGAACTCAGGGACGAGGTGAGGGAAGAAAAGAATAATAAACTGAGAGCGGAATGGAAATTGGCAGCAGTTACGGAAGAAAGCCAAAAAAATAAACAGGAAATTGCGGAGCTTAAGGCGAGAGTAAAAGAGTTAGAAGACGAAAAAGAACGATTGCTTGAACAATTTAAGTGGTTAGAACGTAGAATAAATGGAAGTAGAGACTAAATAATTCCTACTATATGTTTAGTTCATTTGTATGTTTGTCTTTCTTATTATGTTTAGTTCATTTGTATGTTTGTCTTTCTTATTAATTTATGTTTGTGTTTGTGTTCTAGTAATTTAAGTTTAAGTTTAATATTATGTTTTTGTTCGTGTTTAAATATTTGGAGTTTTTGTCGCATACGAATCAAATAAAACAAATGAAGAACTTAAAAAATTAACAGGGTTGGTACAACGCCACAATAAATGGCGTTGAACTGTTAATATTTCTGAAGACACGTTCAACGCCACAATAAGTGGCGTTGTATATAACGGACGTTATATCACAACGCCACTTATTGTGGCGTTGTATATACTTACATTTTTTTTTTGTTTTAACGTACTTCTGTTACAAATTTTAAATAAATAAACACTTTGGTTCCGGATTCGAGATTATAGAGAAGTAGAGATTTGTGTTTTGTTTTGTTTTGTCCTAGGTGTTGCAACTTGCAATAAAAGTCTAGGTCGACATCTTGTCTAGTAGTCTATTTGGTACATGTATGTACTTTTAATTTGTTGAATAAGAACAAATAAAGTAATATTGAAGTATCCAAGAGCAAGCTATTAGTTGAAATGTCAAAGGTTGGTATCAAATTTTGGGAGTTATTTATGCTCCTGTTTGGCCATAGCTTTTGGCTACTATTTATCTAAGTTAATTTTTTTTTCAATTTCCCAAAAATTGATTTATAATATTTGTTGGATAAAGTTTTTTTCTCCACATACAAAATTTAACTTTTTTATTTCAAATAAAATGTATGTCCGAACACAGTTTCAACTTCTAAATATTATTTTTTAACATAACTAGAAAAACTTTTTTTTTCAAGTTTAATTATATATTGGTTCAACTATGTATTCATTTCTAGTCATGTTTATCATGCATTTTAT
The DNA here is from genome assembly GCA_032618575.1 of Nicotiana noctiflora. Taxonomy (NCBI): domain Eukaryota; kingdom Viridiplantae; phylum Streptophyta; class Magnoliopsida; order Solanales; family Solanaceae; genus Nicotiana; species Nicotiana noctiflora. The sequence goes on from JASVEL010013586.1 coordinate 32,135, forward strand.
AAGTGAATTTCATACTTATCTTCGTGCAAACATATGTACTATAAAAGATATATTATTCATAAATACAACATGTGATACGATGTACCTTATTATTTTTAAATTTTGGACTTCACCAGAAATAATTAAGGAAGTAATGATAGGCAATAAATAAATAAAGTTGAAAAAGATTAAACTTGACTCAAGACACATTGTGAAAGTTAGCAATAGCATTATTCTCATATTGGCGTGTTTGTCTCCTTATACAATCATACTCTCCGGGTAATTCATATTTCAAGACTAGCTATTTCTTTAGAGCTGAAATAAGTTTAAAATATATATCTTTGTCTGAGCGTGCAGGGGTGTTATAATTAAGCAGGGGCTAAGGAAGAGCATTAGTTGCGGGTTCGAACGAACTCAATAGCTTTTATTTAAATTTTATATTTATATTAGAAAATACAGAAAATATATATAAATATTTAGATACGAACCCAATAAATAAAATAAAATTTAAGTTTGTGATAAATTAAGAATTTATAAACTTCCAATCCTAGCTTCATATGTGGTGGTAAGGTGTCCCACATTTATTGAGGGATGGATTGTACTATGGTCTTGGGCAAGAGTTGGAGTCACTCGGCCACCAATTATCTACATTCGGCCCATTGTTTCCCGTTAAAACAATTCGCCCCAAGTTGATCTATTTGTCAAGTTGCCAATGTAACGACCTTGTTTTTTTTGATTTTTTGGAAAGTTCGTAGGAAACTCGAAGCCACCACGCTTTGGGTGCGCACTGAGTAATTTTTTCACTGTGCAATAGCTTGCAAATCACATAGAAGATATAAACCGTACTAGACATACGATGCGAGCTCTGACTGAGGAGATTGCTGGTAAGGGGAATACATCTCAAGTCTCCCATGTGAGAAATCACTTACCTGAATAACTCAGCCAACTTTGGCAGGCGTAACTAATTCCATCTCGGTACTCTTTTGTGAAGGCTTTCTTTTTGTCATTTTTCTCCCTTGTTCAGAACAAGTTGTTCCAACAGTTGCACGAGTTATTTCCCTTTTCACATCAAAAACTTGAAACTCCAAATAGCTCATCAAAATATTTTCCAAAACTAATCTTTTTCTTTGCCTTTCTTTGGCTATGTCTCTAATAGTAATATCCTCACAAGTTGATGCAAGGGAGATGTCTAAGGCGCCTGCTCCAATTACCCAAGGTTTATTTACTTCTTCAATCTATTACTAGTAGTTATTTTCACTTTTAATATTTTGAGTTAGTAAACGGATGTTATAGATGTTTCAACATTCAGGTAACATTTTGCTTTGAATTTTGTGATGTTAAATATGTCATAATTGTTGCGGAAGCCAAATGTATATGGGCGGATGTATAGAAGGTGGTACGGGTTCTCGGGAACCCAGTAACTCTTGCGTAAACCCTGTATTTATATTAAAAAATTCACTAAAATTGGTAAATATCTAACTGGGAACCCAGTTATTATTGCACATTAATTTAAAATTATGGTAGGAATCCATAAGTCTTATATCCTGGATTCACCTCTGTGTATATAGTGTGAATGAGTCACAACTACTATACCAAAACTTGTGACATCCACCAAATAATAAATAAGACAATAAAACAACAATAAAAGGAACACCAGAATTTATGAGGTTCCGCTAATTTTGCCTACTCCTCGGACACAACCAATATTTTATTTCACTCCAAAATACAAGTGAAATAATAATAAAGAGAAAAGATACAAATGCCTTAAGAAGATAAGAAGGCAAATGAGAGGTGTGTTTAAATCCTAAACATTAGACCTTTTATAGGGTGAAAATCCCCCCAACTCTACTTCCTAACCGATGTGGGATAATTTGACACTCAACAAATCTCCACCTTGGCAAATTCCACATCTTCAATTTTCTCTCGGTAACAAATTTTGGTTGTGTCTTCATCTTCAAACTTCAGTGTTCAACAATGTTGATCAAATCCAAACAATGTTGAAACTTGACTGCAGTTACCACTTTTGTCAGCATATCAGCAGGATTCTCTATAGTATGAATTTTTTTCACCACGACTTCACCTTCTTCTATGATTTCTCGTACGAAATGATACCGAACATCAATGTGCTTCGTCATTGCATGATAAACTTGGTCCTTCGCTAATTGAATAGCGCTTTGACTATCACAAAAAATTGTGATACCTTTTTGTTCAATACCAAGCTCCTTTAGCAACCCTTGAAAGCCAAATTATCTCATTCATAGCTTATGTAATAGCCATGTACTCTGCATCTGTTGTAGACAAAACAATTGTTAACTGCAAAGTAGACTTCCAACTAACTGGTGCCTTTGCAAAAGTAAATATATGACCAATAGTTGATCTTTGTTTGTCGAGATTACCCGCAAAATCTGAGTCACAATATCCAACTACAGACTGATTGTCTTCCTGCTCAAAAATTAACCTGACATCTACAGTATTATGAATATATAGCAGAATCCACTTTACAGCTTGCCAATGCTCCTTTCCTGGATTGTGCATATATATGTTAATAACTCCAACAAGTTGGGAAATGTCAGGTCTCGTACAGACCATTGTATACATTAAGCTACCGATAGCACTTGCGTATCGTACCTTTGACATATACTCTCGTTCAGCTTCATCATTTGGTGACATAGTAGTACTTAGCTTAAAATGGGGAGCAAGTAGAGTACTAACTAGCTTAGTCTTGTCATATATGTCAAAACTTTGTAGTACTCTCTTCAAATATTCTTTCTAAGATAAACAGAGTTTCTTTGAACGTCTATCTCTTATTATCTCCATGCCAAGAATTTTCTTTGCCTCACCTAGATCCTTCATCTCCAACTCTTTTTTCAATTGAATCTTCAACTTAGCAATTTCTTCCGAATTCTTGGAAGCTATCAATTCATCAACATATAGGAGAAGATATATAAAGGAACCATCTTTAAGCTTGCGCAAATACACACAATGATTGTACTTGCTTCTCTTGTACGCTTACTGCAACATAAACTTGTCAAATCACTTGTACCATTGTCTACAAGATTGTTTCAATCCGTACAACGATTTTTCAAGTATTCACACCATATTTTCCTTTCTAGCAACTTTGAATCCTTCTCGCTGAGTCGTGTAGATTTCCCCCTCCAAGTTTCCATGTAAAAATGCAGTTTTTACATCCATTTGAACTAGTTCCAAATCCAACTGTTCTACCAAAGACAACATAATTCTAATGGAGGAATGTTTTACAACTGGATAAAACACTTCATTGTAATCAATTCCCTTCTTTTGAGCATATCATTTAGCCACCAACCTTGCTTTGTAGCGAACATCTACTTGGTTAGGAAATACTTCCTTCTTTGTAAATACCCATTTGCACCCAATTGCTTTCTTTCCCTTCGGGAGATTGGCCAATCTCCATGTATGATTTTGATGAAGAGACTATATCTCATCATTCATGGCAATCCTCCATTTATCTTCTTCTGAACTTTGGACTGCGTCTTTACAAGTGGTAGGAACATCATCAGCTGCAATTGCGATTGCACAAGCAACTGTCTCTATGAGACTAACATATTTTGTTATTTTCCTTTTTGGCCTGTTGGTTGCTATTGATTCAAGTTGTTGTTGAGATTCTTTAGTTGGAATCTCCTCTACTGTCTCTCCTTCCAGAGGATAATCTTCATTTGTTTCCTCATATGTTTCTTGTATAGGAAAAATAAATTTTTCCTCAAACTCCACATGCTTAGAAACACCATCATCTTGTTTGGTATCTTCATTTGTTACCTTGTTTACCATTGTAGATTCATCGAAGGTAACATCCCTACTGAATATTACTTTCTTTGTCATAGGACACCATAAGCGGTATCCTTTGACTCCAGAAGTAATCCCCATAAAAATAGCCTTCTTTGCCCTTGGATATAATTTTGACTCTATCACATGATATCACATGATAATATGCAGTTGAGCCAAACATGTGCATAGAGTCATAATCTACAGCAAGCTTTTCATACCATTTTTCAAATAATGTCTTGCTATTAATAGTAGCAGATGGTATACGATTAATGAGGTGGCATGCATTTGTAATTGCCTCAACCCAAAATTCTTTGCCCAAGCCAGCATTGGACAATATACACCGTACCTTCTCCAGCAAGGTCCGGTTCATACGTTCTGCCACTCCATTATGTTGTGGTATATGTCTGACAATGAAGTATCGGACGATGCCATCTTTTCACACACCTTATTGAAATGATCATTTTTGTGTTCACCTCCATTGTCTGTGCGAATACACTTGATCCTCCTGCCTATTTGATTCTCCACCATCGTCTTCCATTTGAGAAAAATTCCCAACACTTCATCTTTGCTCTTCATTGTATACACGCATACTCTTCGGTTAAAATTATCAACAAAGGTCACAAAATAGTGCTTCCCACCTAATGAAGGTGTTTTGGAAGGACCCCAAACGCCAGAGTGTACATAATCCAAAATGACTTTGCTATTATGGATTACTGTACCAAATTTTACCCTTGTGTCCCTTTGACACAATGCTCGCAGAACTCCAATTTACCCCTTTCAACAATCCTTGATCTAATAGAGTTTTCAAGAATTTTCCTCCAACATGTCCCAAGCGTATGTGCCATAGCCTGGTTGCTTCTGGCTCGTTTTGTCACTAGACGTCACTGTCGTTGTCCCAATAACTGTACTACCGACATAACGACACATGTTATTGTTCTTCCGATTGGACTTCATTATCACTAGTGCACCGGAGCATACTCGCATCACTCTATTTTCTGCAATAATTTTGAACCCTTTCGATTCTAGGGCTCCCATAGAGATGAGATTTTTCTTCAAACCCCGGTATATACCGGCCATCTGTTAATGTTCTAATCTTTCCATCATGGTTCCTTAATCGCATTGAACCAATTCCATATGAGGTAAGAGTGTTGTTATCCTTTTTTGGATGACTCCATATTCTCCTTCTTGAAAGTCAACAAATCAATCCTTGTTGGGACACATATGATAGCTACAAGCCGAGTCCATCAACCATATGTCTGATGACGTTGATGACTCCGTTATAACTAATGAGAAATCCGAATCATCACAATTAGCTATATTTGAATCCATAATGGCCTTTCCATTGTTATGTTTGGCCTTATTATTCAACTTCAGATAGTATTTCTTCCGGTGCCCCTTTTATCGACAAAAGGCACATTCATCTTTGTTAGGTTTAGATCTTGACTTAGATATTCCTTTCCTTGTCCTCGTTTGATTTTGAGGACGACCTCTCACAAATAGTGCTTCTCCTTCTCCGCCCTTCTGTTTTTCTTGTTGTCTTTGTTCATAGTTGTACAAAGCCGAACAAACTTCTCTGAGAGAAACTTCGTCATTTCCATGGAGTAGAGTAGTTTCAAGGTGCTCGTACTCATCAGGAAGTGACATAAACAACATCAAGGCCAAGTCACCATCATCATAAATTGTATCCATATTTTGTAAATGTGTGACCAACTTATTGAAACTGGTGATATGTTAATTCATCGTGGTACCAGGAACATAGGTGAAGTGAAATTGTCTCTTTTTCATGTACAATTTATTTTGACTATTTGTCTTCAAAAATTTATCCTCTAGTGTTTTCCATAATTTACTAGCAGAAAATTCCTTTGTGTATGGATATTTCTACTCTCTAGCAAGGTAGGATCGAATTACCGCAAGCAACACAATTGATAATTCTCCAATCTTCTTCTCCAATAACATCTGGTCTCTTTTCTTCAATGGCCAGATCTAGCCCTTGTTGAAAAAGGACATCTAGAACCTCGCGTTGTCACATCCCAAAATGTCCGGACCCGCCAAAAATTTCAACCGCAAATTTCGTATTTGACACAATTCTTGTCATAAGCGAAGATGCGAATGATGTCGTATTGTTGACATTTGATGTGGATTCTTCTTTCTTATTGTCTCCTATCTTTGACACAAATATTATTTAATAGTTGACGAACAGATCAAGATTATTTTCTCTCTAATGTGGAAGATCAAACTAAGCTGCAACCACAGAGCATACTCAGACAGAACCTTGACTCAATTACCAAGATAAATCCTTCTGATGTGTAAGATCTGATTACGCTGAGCATGCTTAGATAGTACCTTGACTCTGATACCAATTATTACGGAAGCCAAATATATATAGTGTGAATGAGTCACAACTACTATACCAAAAATTATGGCAGCCACCAAATAATAAATAAGACAATAAAGCAACAATAAAAGGAACACCAGAATTTACGAGGTTCGGCTAATTTTGCCTACTCCTCGGACACAACCAATATTTTATTTCACCCCAAAATACAAGTGAAATAATACTAAAGAGAGAAGATACAAGTGCCTTAAGAAGATAAGAACGTAAATGAGAGGTGTGTTTAAATCATAAACATTAGACATTCTTTTATAGGGTGGAAATCCTCCAACTTTACTTTTCCCAACCGATGTGGGACAATTTGACACTCAACAATAATATCTTATACAAAAGTCTCATTAATGAAAAAAACCGATATTTCAGAACTAAAAAATTATTAAGTGTTGGTGGCATTCTTTGCTTAAACAGATTTGAAAGGAAAGTAAAACACATGATTGAAATGAAGGGAGTAAATGTTTACATAAGTATTATTTAACATTTTGCTGAAAGTTTAATCGGCATTTTGAAACTTTATGAGACATTCCACATCTTAAATATTTTGTTATCTTATGATATCCCAACATCGCAGAAGTTTCTTCTTTTTGTCTTTATTGAATTTGGTAATTACCTCGGATAATAGTTTAAATTCTATTGCGAGAACAGGGACACTTCAACTTAATTATTTCTACGTTAACATTCTTTCGTACATGCGGCCATGATTCTTTATGGCCAAACACGTGAAATTCATTTACTTTTGGACGGCGATAAGACTTGAATATTCAAAACCTTGTTTCAACAAATTATGGATCAATAACAATAATAATAAATTTAGTGTAATTTCATATGTGGGTCTGAAAAATATAAAATTAATGCAGATCTTATGCTTATCTTCTATAGAAGGTAAAGAGACTATTTCTGATAATCCTCGACTCAAGGAAAGATGAAAAAATAGTAAAAATATGTAGTAATACCAGCAAGATAACAAAATAATCGAAGCGACAGAACTAGTAGGTAGTGAGAAGAATCTGAAAATAAGAAAATACAAGATTACCGTTGATATTAGTCGGGTAGCAAATGGGCAGGTTGGGTTGAATTTGGGCGGGTCAACATGGGTTAGGGCAATAAATGGGTGATTGCCCAACCCAGCCCAAGTATATTTGGGTTAAGATGGGCCGCGTCAAGATGAGCTAAACAATGGGTCATAAGCTAACCCGCCCAACTTGACTCATGTTTTAGAACCATGCTCATCTTACATAAAAAAAGATATGTAAGTTGACAAATATTTTATGGGGGCATGTGGGGGGTGGGGTGGGGGGATTGAGAGATGGTGCAGAAAAACAAATAAGTAGAAAACATGAAACAGAAAATTGAAATTATAAAAAAAAGTAAAAACAATTGAGGGGTTTTGTGCGTGGGGGGAGGGGGAAAAAGTTGGGTGATGCAAAAAAATTAAAAATTAAAATTCAAAAAAAAAAGTAAAATATTTCTTTTAGGGGGTTTGCGCTGGGGGTGGGAGGTTAGGGGGTAGGGTGGATGTGTAGAAAAATAAAAATATACAAAATTGAAAATACAAAAAAAAGTAAATGTTTTTTTAGGGATTTATGCATGGGGGTTGGGGTGGTGGGGGTAGTGTAGGTGCGTAGGTAGTGTAGAAAAACAAAAGAACAGAAAATTAAAAATTGGGACAACTAAGTAAATTTCTAGATAAGCTGGGTTCAGATTCTTTGTTTTTGGTGAGTTTTATGAGTTGTATTTGGGCTATTAAATGGGTCAGAATGGGCTATCAAAAATAATGGGTTAACTTGGATTCAACCGAAATTGACCCATGAGCTAAAATGTTTGTAGCCCAACCCATTAATCTCTGGGCTAGTTGGTCGGGTTAGATGAGTTTGAGCTCAAATTGCTACCCCTAGATATTACTGGTAAGAACAGAGGAGATGCATGACTACCTACTAACCTTCTACCCAACTTCTCGACCTTCACCCTTTTTATTAAGGGGTTTATGTCTTCGGTAAACTGAAGCAATGTCCTGCCCTACCAATTGTGTGTTCATTTTATACTTGTCACGACCCAAACCCTGGTCGTGATGGCGCCCAACACAATGCTAGGCAAGCCCGACCATATTATCCCTTAAACCAGCCAGTTATTAATCAAATTAAACTTAAACAGTAAATAATCATATCGGTGATAACCGAAACGTAAAACATACAAAATACGGTCCCAAACATGTCGTGGTGTCACGAGACTGAGCCTCTACAGGATAGCATCCTAATACAATCAAGTCTAGGTAAGTAGGAAATCAACAAGATGATAAAGAAGGAGAAAACAAGCTCTGCGGACGCTGGCAGCTACCTCGTAATCTCCGCAAAAGTAGACAAGGATCAGCAGCTACAATGTCTCAACTGCTCTCGTGATGGCACCCAACACAATGCTAGGCAAGCTCGACCATATTATCCCTTAACCCAGCCAGTTATTAATCAAATTAAACTTAAACAGTAAATAATCATATCGGTGATAACCGAAACGTAAAACATACAAAATACGGTCCCAAACATGTCGTGGTGTCACGAGACTGAGCCTCTACAGGATAGCATCCTAATACAATCAAGTCTAGGTAAGTAGGAAATCAACAAGATGATAAAGAAGGAGAAAACAAGCTCTGCGGACGCTGGCAGCTACCTCGTAATCTCCGCAAAAGTAGACAAGGATCAGCAGCTACAATGTCTCAACTGCTCTCGGGCACCTGTGGATCTGCACAGAAAGTGCAGGGGAGTGGGGTGAGTATATTTCAACTCAGTGAGTAACAATAATAAATAATAACCGAAGGTAAGAACTCCTGTGCTATCACTTAACAGTTCTAAGGCAACCCTCACAGGTACGTCATCACTATAGTAGTACTCTAACCTCCAATCTACGTTTATCTCTACAAGATTCCACACCGAACCAACCCTCACTCGTACCCCTACGGTGTACGGCCATCTCAACATATAAAGACACATACCTATGTCTATAATGTATAAGTAATTAGGTAGATAGTAGGATATGATTAAGTATAATGCTGCGGCGTGCAGCCCGCTCCAATACATATACCGCTGCGGCGCGCAGCCCGCTCCATTTAACGTCGACGGCGCTCACTGGGGGTGTATACGGACTTCGGAGGGGCTCCCTAGGCCCAAGCACTATAATACTGCGGCGTGCAGCACGATCCACACAAATATTACTGCGGCGTGCAGTCCGATCCAATATATATATGTATATATCTCTATACTGCTGCGGCGTGCAGCCCGATCCCATAATATACACCAGCGCTCACTGAGAATGTGTGCAGACTCAGACTCCGAAGGGGCTCCTACAGCCCAAGCGCAATAATACTGCGGCGTGCAGTCCGTCCCACATGTATATTACATGTATATTACTGCGGCGTGCAGTCCGATCCAATATATATACTGCTGCGGCGTGCGGCCCGATCCAATATAGGTATATATATATATATAATACCTCATAATGGGTCCTCGACCCTATCCCAGCCAGTATATACTTGGCCTTTCAGGCCCAATATAACATCTCATAGTGGGTCCTTGACCCTATCTCATCTCAATCGGTATAGACTTGGCCTTTCAGGTCTGCTCAGCCTAGAACAGGGAATTCCACCCTAGATAATCTCTCTCAATGTACACATCTAGTACGGGCTCATATTATGCTATACGGTTAGAGCTACGGCTGAGTGTATGTTTCCAACATGATATAAGGGTCACCTAGCTCTATAGGTTCCCTAATGCTCTACGGATCGGCACAAGGCCCCAAACATGGCTATTAGCCCAATTGTACAGTTATAATCTCATTAGCAGTCATACAACACAGTATTCTATTAGCCGGGAAGGACTAAGTCCGAACCCCCAATCACAATGTCACCACGCCCGTCATAGAACGCGTGTCTCATCTCAATATAGCACTGTGAAGTGCTAGTACGAGGTTTCAAACCCTCAGTACATTGTTTACTACTACCACTCACCTCGAACCGGTAGAAGCTTCAATCCGCCTTGCGCTTGCCTCGCAAATCAATCTCCTCGTGTGCCAAATCTGTTCAAAATCATAGAGAATGCATCAATATATGCTAATTTCACGAAATTCATTCGAAATAACCCAAATCATATCAAAACCCACAAGTTGTCAAAACCCGACTTTTGGTGCGTTTCTTGAAAAATTATAAAAGTTACATATTCAGAATCCTCATCTCGATACGAGTCTAGGCATATAAAATTTACCAAAATCGGACTCCATTTGCCCACTCAAATCAGGTGTTTTTCTTTAATTTAGGCCTAGGGCTCAAACCCACCTTTAATCTTCCATTTACAGGGATTTAACCAAAGATTTCATGTTAAAATGATGTAATTAAGCCACAAAACTTACCTCCGACGAATCCCCGATGAATTACCAGCAATTCCCGTGAGTTTCTCTCTCTAGAACTCAAAAATGGCGTTTTGGGTTAATGAACCCGTAGCCCCTCCTGTTCTGTGATTAAATTCTCTGCCAGACCCATTTGCTCTACGCGATCGCGACTCTACTCACGGGATCGCGATGCTCAAACATTTCGCCCTCACGCGTCGCGTCTCTCCTCACGCGATCGCGATGTACAACCATCCGGCCTCACGCGATCGCGTCCCTCTTCCTGCGATCGCGTAGCACATTTTTCCCTGGACCCCATTTCTCTTCTACGCGATCGCGTAGATGCTCATGCGATCGCGATGACCACCCGGTTAACTCTACGCGATCGCGTCCGTGCTCCAGCGATCGCGTTGCTTCTGTTCTTGACCTTACGCGATCGCGTCCCTATCTCTGCGATCGCGAAGGGTAAAATTCTGCTGCACTTATGACAACAAACCAGCTCTCTTCTTTGGCCAAGAATGGTCCGTTTGGACCCCTGGATTCATCCCGAGACCCCCGGGACCCCAACGAAAACCACCAACATACTCCAAAACATGATACGAACTTGTTCCAATCATAAAAACACCACAATAAACATCAAAATCACCATTTCTACACGAATTCAAGCCTAAGTTTCTTCAAAACTTTCAAAACTAACATTCAATCCAAAACCCGATCAAACGATGTCCGAATGACATGAAAATTTTCAGACACATCCAAAATCACATAACGAAGCTACAGAAATTGTCGGAATTCCATTCCGACCCCCGGATCAAAATATCACCTACCATCCGGATTTCGCCAAAATTCAACCTTCGCCAGTTCAAGCCTAAAACTACACCGGACCTCCGAATTCAATTCCGATTGTTCTCCTAAGTCATAAATGATCCCCCGGAACTAGTCGAATCATCAGAATCCGGTTCCGAGCTCTCTTACTAAATAGTCAACTCCGGGTTGACTTTCCTTCTTCAAGTTTCCTTCAAAAAGGCTATATGCCTCATTTTCATTTCAATTCACTCCTAACTTCCCCAATAGACTCTAACACCGATATAAAAGCATGAATTATGTAATTACAACATAACGGGGTGGTAATTCCCGTGACGACGGGCCGGGTCGTCACATTTTATTTAAAACTTAAGTTGTTAGACGGGGAACGCACGTTCATCCTAACTTATTTATGCATGCAGCACTGAGGTTAAACGTGTTTACAAATTAATTTCTTCCTTTATTGGCTAACCTATAACTAATACATTACTCTACATAACCTAATTTGATGCAGCAATGAATTCGAACACCATTACAGATCAGAAGATGGGTGCAGGAATCACCCGTAAGATACCGGGTTGGATACGAAAAGGTGCAAAACCTCGAGGCAAAATCATTGGTAAAGCTTGCAAAATTTGCTCATGTAAATACCAGATTTGCAGCAAATGTCCTAAATGTCATGGCTAAAGTTAGTATGTATTCTTGTATTCTATCTTTAAATTGTATGGTATTGTATTGTACTGTATTTTTTTTTAGTCACTTGATATTTGAAACCAAATTTGATTAAATCTAATTTGCGTTGCATATGTTCTACTACGGTCAGATCTCTCTATAACAACATCCATATATAATAGTCTTTCATTATAAAAGACAAGTTTTTCGCAAAACCAATTTTTATGTTATGCTATAATATATGATTTCTATAAAAACACTTCACTAAACAACAACAATAACAATCCAATATAATCCTACTTAGTGGGGTCCGGGAAGGGTAGTGTGTACGCAGATCTTATCCCTATCGAGAGGCTATTTCCAAATAGGCCATCGGCATCTTTCCCTCCAAGAACTTTCCACCTTGCTCTTGGGGAGACTCGAAAGAACCTCTCGGTTGGAAGTGGGGGTTGCTTACCATCGAAGCAACACTTCACTAAAGCAGCCAAAAAATATCAGAATAAATGATGTTGTTATAGAAAGATTTGATTGTACAAGGAGACGGTGCCTATAAAAAGATTTATCATTCTTAGAGTTCGAACTTAAAATTTGATTAAATTAAGTATAGAAATAACCTTTTAACAATAGTATATATCTTGAATATAGTAATCTTATGTATAAGAGCTTAATTTGGAAGAGCAATTAGGTCGGTAGATAAATATGAATATTAAGTAACTTACGCAATGCTCTTTTAGTCTCAAATCTATCTCCTCTAATAGGGTAAAAAAAAAAAAAAAAACAAGGGAGAGAAATCACAACTGCCACGAATCCAAGAAAATTGTGTATCATTGAGGAATACACTGTGCATCTGCGTCTGATAAAAATGTGATACGAGATCCTTACATTGTAATTTTACCTTATTATTGGCAAATTTTGAACTTCAGCAAAAATAATTAAGGAAGCAATGATATGCAATAAACAAATAAATAAATAAAGTTGAAAAAGCTAAACTTGACTCAAGATACATTATGGGAAACACGTTTCTTTCACGATCCATCTTATCTTTTCATCAATGGAATTTGAAGGATGGCATGTAGGCGTCCATAATATGAAGCGGAAGACAATAACAATCTTAGAAAGATACTTTTGTGTTTAAAATTTATTTACATGTCAAAGATCAGATCTGAGACGCACTTGGTGAAAAGAGTCTCGTTTCAAATTCTTCGATATTACAAATACTCTATACGTATCCACACCGAGACTGATCCTTGCTATCAATTCTTCGATCAATGAAACCCCCGAACAAATTAAACGAAGAATATTGTGTTGAAATTTTTCTCAAAAATCTCAACTCAAATTAGAAGGACAAGAAACACTTTTCTTGTAATGTATTTTCTCACTTGACTTTGTATTGCACTCCCACTTTCACAAAGTATTTTTCTTCTCAAGAATTAATAATCATCCGGCAAGTTTTCTCCATTGCCTTTTATACATAGCATCACCAATAAACCATTTTCTTATTGAAAGAATTACAGCCCATGTCACTTGGCTTAATAGCCCAACCGAAAATGGCCCACATTTGAATCTCTTACCCTATATAGCATATGTTGTAAATAACTTGAAAGAAACTTTTCATCCTTTATCCCACTATTAAAGATATACTTTTAGGGTTTTTATTATTTTCTTCTTTCTCCATTCCCTTCTCTCTCTCACCGCCTCTCACTTCTTTCTCTCTAACCCACATAGATCCCTCATCCTCTCTTAACCTAGCCCCCATTATTCCCCCTCCTTTACCCCCCACGCAGTTCTGCCATTAATGGCTCGAAGAAGGCTCGAAGAAAGACTTTGTCGTCCATGGTGGCAAGCAGAAGAATGAAGAAGATTTTTGAAAGAAACATGAAAATACACACAAGATTTGAAAATAAATAGCTCCCAAACTTGATTTGCACTAACAAACAACCACTAATTTTGGAGGATTTTGAAGTTTGAAGTTCTGATAATTTTGGAAGATTATGAAGTTTGAAGTTCTGGAAAATCATAACTATGTAGTAGGTTGTAGCGATACTATATAATAGTGTATAATTGTGTATATGGATATACAAATACCTCTTATACACTATTATACATGTTTATACAAGTTAAACAATATTGTATAATAATGTATAAATATGTATATTTGTGTATACTATTGTATAAATTTATATTTTTCAGTTTATACGGATGTATATATATTGTTAGCGTGTGAGAAATATCTACAGAAGTTTGACACTTCCTTCTCTTCTTCTTTTTCAAGTATGTGCTATACGAAACAGATTTGGACGCGTTAGAGAAATTCTACAATTAATTTACCAAATTTTTATTTTTCTTTTATCCTGTTGGATTTCTTCAGCAATTGTATATAAAGGTGTTTGAATTTCTTACATTGAGATAGTATGTATTATTCAGGATCGGATTTTTGAGTTGCATTGTGGCTTATTTGCATTTTTTTTATCAAATACTTCATAATCAAAGGAAATCAAGAATGGAAAACAACTAGTTGTACAAAGAGGGAGCAATAACAATAGTTGATTGTGTGAAATAAGCTATTTTTCGGGAATTAGCCTATTATTTTTGGGCTATAGATTTGCAAAGTGATATCTAGACTATTATGTTGCAAGTAAGGTGTATGATTTGTACTTATGTGAAATTATCCCTTTCCTATTTGGTTGAGGAAATAATTTACTTAGGATCAAAATTTACTCCAAAATAAACTTATATGGAAAATTTGAGATTCCAATCAACTGTTAGCTTGACCATTGGATCTTTATGGACTTTCCATAGGTCCAATTCCTAATTGGATTTTTTTGGTCAAAAAGATAAGCATATTATAGATAGTTAAATAATTACATAAGAGTTTTTGGGATGCATGTACTGCACTAGATTAGTAGCTACTACATCACACATACTACTTGAACTAGAGTTACTAGAACTGTTACTACTTAAACTACTATTGACTAACATAGTCGTTGATTTACATATCCTTCTACACAAAATTCCTGCATGCTCTTGCTGGTAAGAAGGTAAGACAAAATTTGGAGGTCTTGAAAATAGTACAGTAGTTGCCTCGACATGTGTTACCCCATGCTTAGCCAAACAGTCTGCCACACAGTTTTGCTCTCTATAGATTCTCTCTATTTTTGGGTTATGTAGTTGACGGATCAAGTACCTACAATCAGTAATAATATTAGTGTATTTGGGTGTAGGGGCACTCAGCAAGTTCAGAATTGTAGCTGCATCTGTTTCAATTATTAAAGGAGAGAAATTAAATTGCATAGATAATTTAAGGCACATAATTAATGACAATAATTCAGTATGTAGGCTTGAACCATTTTGAACGCGACTTGAAAATCCTAAAACCCAGTTATTAAGAGAGTCCATGAAACAACGCCCAATACCACAAACAATTGGGTTTGTAGATGTGGATTCATCTATGTTTAACTTAAGAAATTGCCCTTCTGGTGGATGCCATTTAATATAAAAAGGCAATCTATTCTTTATACTTTGTTGAGGGTTCGTGAGATAGTAGAATTCACCTTCTTGGTTATACACTAATTGGGCATTAAAACGAACTTTAGAATGTTTAAAAAGATTATTGTTCCTAATAACCCAAAGTTGCCATAAGGCAAAAGGAAAGAGAAAAGATAATGGAATGCAGTTATAATAACCTAATTGAGTATTTTTGAAGAACTTATGCCACCAAGGCATAGAGATTGCATTAACAGGACTAAACACCTGATTTATATTAATTTTAAGGGCCAACCAAAGCGATATTGCATTATCACATTCAAATAAAATATGATGAATGGTTTCAGTAGCTAACCCATAATTAGAACATAAATCTATATTTAAGATATTAATAATGTAAATAAAAAGTTGTGGGTAGCCTGCCATGACATATTAGTCAAATGAAAAATGAGATCTTAGGAGTTGTTTGTAATTTACAAATCCATTTGTAATTAATAAGCACTGATTCATTGTTAAGATAATTAACTTTATAGAGTTCGTGGTATATAGATTTAACTAAAAATAATCCAGTAGGAGTAATGGCCCAAATAAGATGATCATAATTAGTAGGTATGATTAGCATATAAGTACTTGTAATTTGGGTTACTAATGAGTGTGGAAGGATAAAGGGTAACTCCTGTAAGCGACATTTATGGTTAGAGAAGTAATCACACACTAGTTTATTGATTTTTCTTTTTGGAAGAGGGCCATAAATGAGTTACACAAAGTAGTTAGCTGATTTAACCAAGGTTCCGTCCAGCAGTTAACATGTTTATCATTTGTTAAATCCCATTGACATCCAAGGGCACAAGAAGACCAACCCTTGATAATGTTTTGCCAAATTCTTGATTTAGGTAAATTGTTGGGCCTATTTTTTCTCAAATGACTGTGTATTAGAACTTGCGCCCATAGTTGAGTTGGATTTTGAAATATTCTCCGTGCTAGACTAGCATGTAATGCATCATTTTTAGTACAAAGATTTTGGATACCCAAAACCCCAAGTGATAAAGGTTGAGTAACAGTAGTCCATTTTATTAGGTGTAGTTTTTTCTTATGCGGAGTAGTTCCCCACAAAAAATTCCTTTGATATTTATTAATGATGGGAATAATAAAGCTAGGAAAAGTAATAAATTGCATTACATGATTAGGAAGGTTATTAAGAGTTGATCGAATAAGAGTTTGTCTTCCTGGTTTTGTTAAAAAATAGGTTTTCCATCCTGTTAACTTGGTCTTAAAATTATCTAATAAAAATTAAAAGTCTCTTTTTGAAGGTTTAGAGATGAAAATAGGAAATCCCGGGTATTTTCCAAACTGTGTACTTTCTTTTGAATTAAAAATATTATGTAAATCAACCTTTAGAGAACTAGGGCAGTTTTTAGAGAAAACAACCCTTGATTTATTAAGGTTAATTCTTTGTCGTGAGTGCTTGGTAAAAAGAGTAATAATATTAACAATGGAATTATATAAATTAGGTATAATTTTAGATAATAAGATAATATCATCCACAAAGAAAAGATGAGATAGTTGAGGACTCTTCTTCCAAATAGAAATTGGATGTCAAATGTTGTAGTCCACTTCTAAATTTATTTTTCTTGATAATATTCCTAGGCATAATATAAAAATGTATGGTGAGAGTGGGCCACCTTGTCTAATGCCTCCTGTAGGCCTAAAATATTCAGTGGAAGTACCATTAATTAAGATGGCAGTGGATGTAGTAATAATACAAGACATTATTAATTTTCTTAGATTGAGTGGAAAATTGAGATTATGTAAAGTGTTGTAAATGAAGGACCATTCTAGTTTATCAGATGATTTCTCAAGGTCTAATTTGAGTAGCATATTTGAATGTCTGCCCTTCATTTTATGAAAACGAGTTATTAGTTCTTGAACGATAATAGCATTATCAGATGCACGTCTATTTTTCTGGAAGCTAGATTGTGTTTGGTCAATTAGGTGATCCAGAACAGGTTTTATTCGATTGACAAATATTTTTTTAATAATCTTGTATATGGCGTTACAAAGACTAATAGGGCAATATTGAGCTATAGTAGTAGCATGTTATTTTTTTAGCAATTAGGCAAAGAAGAGTAGTATTGATAGCAGGGTCTATTTGAGAGTCTCTGAAAGCCTAATGACAAAAGGCTTTCACAGAATTTCCCACAATACGCCAATATTTTTTTGTTACGCCGGATGTAAGCCATCTGGACCAGTTGCCTTAAAAAGGTGAAACGAGTGTAAGGCAGTAATAATTTCAGTATCTTGTAAGGGTCTATCTAACATGGACTATTTGTTACAACCCATATCCACACACGTTAGTTTATGCCATAAGTTAGATAACACAAATCCAAGAAGGAATTATCCTTGAGATGATAAGAAGTTAATCCGATTAATCTTAAGTGATACAAGGGTGCATAAGGGTGATTAACAAGTATTAGAAGTTAAACGAATACAGGATGCTGTAACTCGTACTTTTGGGTAAACCTATAGATGCTTAGTATACTTAAGAGGTCATGATTTAAGGTATTTGAATCATATAATATCCGTATCATAATTCTTGAAGTCAAATGAGTTATGAAACAAAAGTCGACAAAAGTTGTTGCAACTTAGGTTCATAGTTTTACCTAAACTTTAGGTCAAATGTTATTAAGTATTTCTCCCAATATACTTGGAATTACGAGGTGATCTACCCACCAAATTGAATATCTATGAGTCTAGTTTCCAACGCATTAAACGGTTTATCAATACGACATTGGAATAGAGAGATATAGACATTTACGTGAGACTGCACAAGCTGCTAGGTGCAAGTAGGTGGGTCAGCTACTTGGTTAAATGTCAGCCCAAAAGACAAAATTTCGGGTCAGAAAAGGAGCCCATTAAAAGGCTTATCTTCTGCAATATATCCCTCTTTATATTTCACAAATAACCAGACCTAAAACCCTGCAAACTTCCTCCCAAAAATTATCCACAAACCCTAATTGATTTTCCCTCTCTTTCAAGTTCAAATTGGGGGTAAACACTAGAGTTTGAAGAACCAAGTTAAAGGCTGAGTTATCCAACAATTAAGGTGAGTTTACTGCTATATTTCATACATTTATTCTGCTATGAATTCATGGTAATTCGTTATATACATGTAAGAACTCACGGGACGGTGATCGGAAGCCGTGAGTTCAAGTTATTCACTTGTAGCGGACTGTTTTGTGGACTGTTTTGTGTTGCTGTTGGGCTGCGTTTTATATTACTGTTTTGTGGAGTTTTGGAGGAGGAAGGGTGTGGAGAAACACCATATATATGTTGGGTTGTGGTCTGCTAGTTCTTCGTAATAGTTTTGGGTCATTTGGTACGACTATAGTGGCCGTCATATGTATGATGTGATTAGGTTGTGCGTGGACTATTTTGGGAGGCTCAATATGTTTATTATTGATGTTGTTTAGGCTGTTTGGTGATTGTTTTGAATGGTGTGAAGTCATATATATAGGGGAGGTGCTGTCCATTTCATCACAAAATAGGTTGTGATTGGTACATAATAGTTGGGACGCTTAAACGTTAACGATAGTGTCATTTCTCCTATTGTAGACTAAGGAGTCGTGACGTTTGCATAGCTTGAGGTTGTGGCAGTATATACAAGGTATGTGTGGCTATCCCTTTCCTTCTTTTGCATGACTCCGATTGTACATAATGTATTGAACGAGCTTCCAAAGATACTCTATTGTTAGAAGCTAAGAAGTACTTACATCATTTCCCCTCTTATGGAATGATTGATGTTGATGTTGCTTCTCTTATTCTTATGTTATCAATCTTGTTGGTACTTCCTGATTCCTATAAGGTTCATAGTGAAGAGTTAGTCCTAATAAGGTGTACATAGGATACCGACCTTACGTCACTCCGAAAGGTCTACAAGGTGTTTCCATGAGTCGAGCATGCATTATATATATGTATCTATTTTACTCTACCGAGCCGCGCTATAGTCGGCCGGGTACGGCACTTATTGTGCAACCACTGATCAGTTGGGTTTTACCGAGCTCCACGTGGCCGGGTACGATTCTACCGAGCCTTATAATGGCGGGTACGTTTTTACCGAGCCTATTATGGCCGGGTACGACATGATGATGATGATGCCCACAGAGGCGTATGTTTTAAAAGATTATGTATTTATACATATGTATCGTGCATTTCATGTCTGTAGCCCTCAGAGGTACTCAGATGTTACAGGTTATATATTCTCTATCCCTGCTACATTACTGTTCGTATTTATGGTTCTCTGCCTTACATACTTAGTACTTTATTCGTACTGACGTCCTTTTATTTGTGGACGCTGCATGTCGTGCTGCAGGTCCTGATAGACAAGCAGGTGTAGCTCCCCCATCACAGTAGGTTGTCCAGTTCAGCGGTGATTGGCGAGATCCCTTCTCCGGACTTGCCTTGGTCTTGGTATGCATTTTTGTTATAGACATTATGGGTAAGTCGGGGCCCTGTTCCGGCTATGTTGCAGCACTTATGTTCCTTTAGAGGCTCATAGATAAGTGTCGACTCATGTATAGTTTGGTATGCCTTGTCGGCTGGTTTTTGTTGATTAGTCTTTCATTTTAGCGTGGTAGCTTGTACCATATGTATATAGTTTCTTGATTGTCCTGGTCATCCCATGTTATGTAGGTTCATGCAATCATATTTTATTGTTGGTTGCCCATGATCCATGTCTACCATTTATAATTGTCTCGTTAGCCCTAAAAGATAATAAAGAAGGTTAGATAAAATGTACGTTGGTGCTCGGCAAGTATGGTCAGGTGCTAGTCATGGTCCTCCAGTTTGGGTCGTGACAAACTTGGTATCAGAGCAAGTCTGTCCTAGGGATTGTCTATGAGCCATGTCTAGTAGAGTCTTGATTATGGATGTGTAGCGCGCCACATTTATAATCGGGAGGCTACATGACATCTAGGGTTGTTACCTTCTTCCCGAATCTAGATCGTGCATAGAGTTGAGTCATAAGTGTTCGTCTTTAATATTCACCTTGTTTTCTTTCAGCAATGCCTTCGACTAGGGAACAAACAATTAGTAGACGACTTGATACAGCTGCGGGAGAGGGTACTAGTCAGGTGCCCCAAGCCAGAGCAGGCCAAAGTGAGGCTCAGAGTGAGATGCCGTCTCATACCTCATCTACTCCGTCTCATCCAGAGGATATTAGGTGGCACCCAGCACCTCCACCTCCTCCGTCTGGCACTACAGACCGGGATATGCGGAGTGCTTTGCAGTTATTAAATAGATTGGTAGCTGCTCAGGCTCAGAGGCAGAATATAGGTGCTGCTGATAACCAGTTAGTACAAGAGTTCGTGATTTTATTAATTTAGACCCTCCGGTGTTTACCGGATCAGACCCCAAGGAGGATCCGCAGACTTTTATTGACCAGGTTCATCGTACACTACGGGTTATACATGTTAGTGATACAGAGGCGGTAGAATTGGCTTCTTATCGGCTACGGGATTTAGCGGTTCTTTGGTATGATAGTTGGGAGAGATCCAACGGTCCGAACGCTCCTCCAGCTGTGTGGAAGGATTTTTCTGAGGCCTTTCTTCGTCACTATTTGCCAGTAGAGATACGACGAGCTAGAGGTGATAAGTTCTTGAACCTTAGACAAGGTAATTTGAGTGTGCGAGAGTATAGTATGCGGTTTGATTCTTTAGCAAGGTATGCTCCCCATATGGTGGCCGAGATGAGTGATAGGGTGCATTTGTTCGTGAACGGGTTGGGACCCCATCTGATTAATGAGTGTATGACAGCCTCCTTGGTAGATGGCATGGATATTTCCCGTATTCAAGCTTATGCCCAGACCTTAGAGGATCGTAAGCGCCAGCAGAGGGCGGATAGGGAGCACGATAGGGGCCAGCATAAGAGGGCGAGATTTGCAAGGTATTCTGATGACTTCAGAGGCAGCGCCAGGCCCCAGTCTTCGAGGAGTTCGGCGCCATCTGTAGCTAGTGCTCCTCCACAGTTTCAGAGGCCTCGATATGATCAATCCTATTCTAGTCCAGGTCAGAGTTCGCAAGCATCTGGATCGCAACATCATAGGGATACTAGTCAGACGAAACCCCTAACACCACGTTGTGATCAGTGCGACAAGGCCCACTTTGGACTGTGTCGTCGAGGTTCCGATGCGTGTTATTCTTGCGGACAGCCTAGCCATATGATGAGGGATTGTCCTAACAGGGGAGGTGATGGTATGGCTCAGCCGACTAGATCTGTGTCTGGTTCTTCCTCATCAGTTCGACCTCCAGCACGGGGTTTTCAGCAGTCGACAGGTCGTGGTAGAGGTAGAGGTGCAGGACCGAGTTCGAGTGGTGCTCAAAATCGAACATATGCTCTATTAGGTCGAAAGGATCTCGAGTCGTCTCCAGATGTTGTTACAGGTATATTATCTGTGTTTTCTTATGATGTATATGCGTTGATTGATCCGGGATCTACATTATCATATGTTACACACTTTGTGGCTAATAAGTTTGGCATTGAACCTGAATTGATAAGTAAACCCCTTGCGGTATCTACTCCAATAGGAGATTCTGTGATTGCTAGAAGGGTATATAGAGGTTGCACTATGATGATTTGTAGTCGTCAAACCTCGGCAGATTTATTTGAGTTAGAAATGGTTGATTTTGATGTGATACTGGGAATGGACTGGTTGGCCTCATGCTATGCAAATGTTGACTGTCGTATGAAGATGGTTAAGTTTCAATTTCCTGGTGGAACCCGTCATTGAATGGAAGGGGAACATTGCTACATCGAAAGGTAGGTTTATTTCCTATCTTAAGGCAAGGAAAATGATCTCAAAAGGTTACATTTATCATCTTATTCGCGTTAGGGATGCAGAGGCGAAGCTGCCTACTCTACAATCTATCCCCGTGGTCAATGAATTTCCAGATGTTTTCCCAAATGAACTTCCGGGCCTTCCTCCAGAAAGGGAGATTGAGTTTAGCATTGATGTGTTGCCTGACACTCAACCGATCTCTATCCCTCCATATAGAATGGCCCCGGCAGAGCTGCGAGAGTTGAAGGCGCAGTTAAAGGACTTGCTGGATAAGGGCTTCATTAGGCCTAGCACTTCACCTTGGGGTGCGCGAGTCCTATTCGTGCGGAAGAAAGATGGGTCATTACGGATGTGTATCGACTATCGGCGCAGTTGAATAAGTTTAATATAAAGAACAAGTATCCACTTCCAAGAATTGACGACCTGTTTGACCAACTCCAGGGTGCCAAGTATTTCTCCAAGATTGACTTACGTTCAGGGTATCATCAGGTGAGGGTTAAGGAGAAGGATATTCCAAAGACGGCCTTTCGGACAAGATATGGACACTTTGAGTTCTTGGTGATGTCGTTCGGGCTAACAAATGCCCCGGCCGCTTTTATGGATCTCATGAATACTGTATTCAGGCCCTATCTTGATGTGTTCGTGATTGTATTCATTGATGACATTCTGGTGTATTATCGTTCGGAGGAGGAACATGCGAGCCACTTGCGGAAAGTATTACAGATGCTTCAGGATCGTAAGTTATATGCTAAGCTCGCCAAATGTGAATTCTGGCTAAACTCAGTAACATTCCTTGGCCATGTGATATCTGGCGAGGGTATTAGTGTCGACACTCAGAAGATTGATGCGGTAAAGAATTGGCCGAGACCTACAACACCATCAGAAGTTCGTAGCTTCCTGGGGCTAGCAGGATATTATAGGCGGTTTGTAGAAGGGTTTTCCTCTATATCAGCACCATTGACTAAGTTAACATAGAAAGCTACCAAGTTCCAGTGGTCTAACACTTGTGAACGTAGTTTTCAGGAGCTGAAGGATCGATTGACATCCGCACCGGTGCTCACTCTCCCTGAAGGAACAGAAGGATATGTGGTATATTGTGATGCCTCAGGTATAGGTTTGGGGTGCGTGTTGATGCGGCATGGGAAGGTGATTTCATATGCATCAAGACAATTGAAGAAGCATGAAAAGAATTATCCAACCCATGATTTGGAATTGGCTGCGGTAATATATGCTTTGAAGATATGGCGGCACTACTTATACGGCGTCCATGTTGACATCTACACAGATCACAAGAGTCTACAATACATCTTCAAGCAGAAAGAGTTAAATTTGAGGCAGCGTAGGTGGCTTGAATTACTGAAAGACTACGACGTCGAGATATTGTATCATCCCGGTAAAGCCAATGTTGTGGCAGATGCTCTCGGCCGTAAGTCAATGGGAAGCTTAGTACATATTGATACAGGTAGATGGGGGTTGACTAAAGAGCTTCATCAGCTAGCCAATATGAGAATCAGATTGTTAGACTCTGATGACGGAAGTGTTACTGTACAGAATACATCAGAATCATCTTTGGTAGCCGAGGTAAAAGCACGGCAATATGAAGATCCTATCTTACTACGATTGAGAGAGAACATTCAGCAGTGTAAAATTACGGCTTTTGAGATCGGAGGAGATGGGGCACTGAGATACCGGGGCCGATTATGTGTGCCGAATGTAGCAGGGTTGCGAGAAAAGATTATGAATGAAATTCATCAATCCCGATATTTCATCCATCCTGGCTCAACAAAGATGTATCATGATGTCAAGGAGCAGTATTGGTGGGATAACTTGAAAAAGTCTATTGCAAAATTTGTAGCCCAGTGTCCTAATTGTCAACAAGTAAAGATAGAACATCAGAAACCCGGTGGATTGCTTCAGAATGTAGAAATTCCGACCTGGAAATGGGAGGTGATTAATATGGACTTCGTTATTGGATTACCTCGATCTTTTCATAAGTTTGACTCTATCTGGGTGATAGTTGATCGACTTACAAAATGTGCTCATTTTCTGCCAGTTAAGACAACTTACTCGGGTGAAGATTATGCGAAGTTGTATATCAAGGAGATTGTTAGGCTTCATGGTGTGCCGGTATCTATTATATCAGATCGAGGAGCTCAATTTACGGCTAACTTTTGGAGGTCTTTTCAGAAAGGTTTAGGCACACAGGTGAATCTCAGCACTGCATTTCATCCGCAGACTGACGGACAGGCTGAACGTACCATTCGGACATTGGAAGATATGCTACGAGCATGTGTTCTAGATTTTAAGGGAAATTGGGATGACCATCTTCCACTCATAGAATTTGCCTACAATAATAGCTACCATTCCAGTATTAAAATGGCCCCATATGAGGCACTATATGGGAGGAGATGTAGATCACCGGTTGGATGGTTCGAAGTCGGTGAAACAGAATTATATGGGCCAGATTTGATTCACCAAGCCATTGAGAAGGTGAAAATGATACAGGAACGATTGAGGACGGCACAAAGCAGGCAAAAGTCTTATTCCGATGTCCGACGTCGTGATCTAGAATTTGAGGTTGGTGATTGGGTTTTCCTGAGGATTTCACCAATGAAGGGTGTTATGCATTTTGGGAAGAAAGGTAAGCTGAGTCCAAGGTATATCGGTCCGTATAAAATTCTCCAACGAATTGGACAAGTTGCTTATGAGTTAGAATTGCCATCCGAATTAGAATTTGTCCACCCGGTATTCCATGTATCTATGTTGAGGAAACGTATTGGAGACCCTTCTCGAGTTGTCCCTATCAAAGATGTTCAAGTTACAGAGGATCTATCATATGAAGAAGTGCCAGTGGCTATATTAGATCGACAAGTCCGCAAGCCGAGAACAAAAGATGTAGCTTCCGTCAAAGTATTGTGGAGGAACAAGAATATGAAAGAAATGACATGGGAAGCGGAAGAAGAGATGAAGTCTAAATACCCTTACCTATTCCGGAATGATGATAACAAGGATGTTGGTGGAACGCAAGATACATTATAAAGGTGAAATGGCTTTTTGAGGTAAGCAATAACTTGAGAACTCTCTTCCTAAATACAAAGTGGTGATATATTAATAATGTCCATGTCCATAATGCTTTGTGTAGCCTTGTGTGGTCATGCTTTGAGCTTCACTGCTTGGAAATTTTGCTAGTGACCATTTTATAGGGGAAAATTGACCAAATATTTCCGCTAGAATCCACGATGATTTGGACTCCCCATAAACCCTTACATTCGAGGACGAATGTTCCTAAGGGGGGAGGGTGTTAAAACCCATATCCACACACGTTAGTTCATGCCATAAGTTAGATAACACAAATCCAAGAAGGAATTATCCTTGAGATGATAAGAAGTTAATCCGATTAATCTTAAGTGACACAAGGGTGCATAAGGGTGATTAACAAGTATTAGAAGTTAAACGAATCAAGGATGCTGTAACTCGTACTTTTGGGTAAACCTATAGATGCTTAGTATACTTAAGAGGTCATGATTTAAGGTATTTGAATCATATAATATCCGTATCATAATTCTTGAAGTCAAACGAGTTATGAAACAAAAGTCGACAAAAGTTGTTGCAACTTAGGTTCATAGTTTTACCTAAACTTTAGGTCAAATGTTATTAAGTCTTTCTCCCAATATACTTGGAATTAGGGGCGATCTACCCATAAAATTGAAGATCTATGAGTCTAGTTTCCAACGCATTAAACGGTTTATCAATACGACATTGGAATAGAGAGATATAGACATTTTCGTGAGACTGCACAAGCTACTAGGTGCAAGTAGGTGGGTCAGCTACTTGGTTAAATGTCGGCCCAAAAGAGGAAATTTCGGGTCCGAAAAGGAGCCCATTAAAAGGCTTATCTTCTGCAATATATCCCTCTATATATTTCACAAATAACCAGACCTAAAACCCTGCAAACTTCCTCCCAAAAATTATCCACAAACCCTAATTGATTTTCCCTCTCTTTCAAGTTCAAATTGGGGATAAACACTAGAGTTTGAAGAACCAAGTTAAAGGCTGAGTTATCCAACAATTAAGGTGAGTTTACTGCTATATTTCATACATTTATTCTGCTATGAATTCATGGTAATTCGTTATATACATGTAAGAACTCACGGGACGGTGATCGGAAGCCATGAGTTCAAGTTATTCACTTGTAGCGGACTGTTTTGTGGATTGTTTTGTGTTGCTGTTAGGCTGCGTTTTATATTACTGTTTTGTGGAGTTTTGGAGGAGGAAGGGTGTGGAGAAACACCATATATATGTTGGGTTGTGGTCTGCTAGTTCTTCGTAATATTTTTGGGTCATTTGGTACGACTATAGTGGCCGTCATATGTATGATGTGATTAGGTTGTGTGTGGACTGTGTTGGGAGGCTCAATATGTTTATTATTGATGTTGTTTAGGCTGTTTGGTGATTGTTTTGAATGGTGTGAAGTCATATATATAGGGGAGGTGCTGTCCATTTCATCACAAAATAGGTTGTGATTGGTACATAATAGTTGCGACGCTTAAACGTTAACGATAGTGTCATTTCTCCTATTGTAGACTAAGGAGTCGTGACGTTTGCATAGCTTGAGGTTGTGGCAGTATATACAAGGTATGTGTGGCTATCCCTTTCCTTCTTTTGCACGACTCCGATTGTACATAATGTAATGAACGAGCTTCCAAAGATACTCTATTCTTGGAAGCTAAGCAGTACTTACATTGTTTTCCCCTCTTATGGAATGATTGATGTTGATGTTGCTTCTCTTATTCTTATGTTATCAATCTTGTTGGTACTTCCTGATTCCTATAAGGTTCATAGTGAAGAGTTAGTCCTAATAAGGTGTACATAGGATACCGACCTTACGTCACTCCGAAAGGTCTACAAGGTGTTTCCATGAGTCGAGCATTCATTATATATATGTATCTATTTTACTCTACCGAGCCGCGCTATAGTCGGCCGGGTACGGCACCTATTGTGCAACCACTGATTAGTTGGGTTTTACCGAGCTCCACGTGGTCGGGTACGATTCTACCGAGCCTTATAATGGCCGGGTACGTTTTTACCGAGCCTATTACGGCCGGGTACGATATGATGATGATGATGCCCACAGAGGCGTATGTTTTAAAAGATTATGTATTTATACATATGTATCATGCATTTCATGTCAGTAGCCCTCAGAGGTACTCAGACGTTACAGGTTGTATATTCTCTATCCCTGCTTACATTACTGTTCGTATTTATGGTTCTCTGCCTTACATACTGAGTACTTTATTCGTACCGACGTCCTTTTATTTGTGGACGCTGCATGTCGTGCTGCAGGTCCTGATAGACAGGCAGGTGCAGCTCCCCCATCACAGTAGGTTGTCCAGTTCAGCGGTGATTGGCGAGATCCCTTCTCCGGACTTGCCTTGGTCTTGGTATGCATTTTTGTTATAGACATTATGGGTATGTCGGGGCCCTGTTCCGGCTATGTTGCAGCACTTATGTTCCTTTAGAGGCTCATAGATAAGTGTCGACTCATGTATAGTTTGGTATGCCTTGTCGGCTGGTTTTTGTTGATTAGTCTTTCATTTTAGCGTGGTAGCTTGTACCATATGTATATAGTTTCTTGATTGTCTGGTCATCCCATGTTATGTAGGTTCATGCAATCATATTTTATTGTTGGTTGCCCATGATCCATGTGTACCATTTATATTGGTCTCGTTAGCCCTAAAAGATAATAAAGAAGGTTAGATAAAATGTACGTTGGTGCTCGGCAAGTATGGCCGGGTGCTAGTCATGGTCCTCCAGTTTGGGTCGTGACACTATTCATGAGGTCCAACAACATTTGAAGGAAGGACAAGTGCAATAATTTTAGAAAAGGAGTGTTTTGTAGTAAGAGATTAGTGTAGTATGTTGTAATATCATTTTTTATTTAATGAGGGCCTGTGATCAAAATTCCCACCTAAGTCTTGGATCACAGTTATACGATTGTTACGACGTCTATTTAAAGTTGTTAGGTGGAAAGATTTGGTGTTAGCATCACCATCATTTAGCCAATTTATTCTTGACTTTAATTTTCAAAAGTCTTCTTCTAGCTTAAGAATAAGATTGAATTCTTGAATAAGCTGAGTTTCCAATCTTTGTAGAAAAAAGACTAGTATGGAAATGCATAGAAGCTTGAATTCCACCTATGCGAGCCAATATTTTCCTTTTACGTTTAAAGATGTTACCAAAAGTGTGTTTATTCCAAATTTGAATTGAATCTTTAAACTTTGTTACGACAGGAATTAGTTGATTATTATCCGACCAAACTTGCATTATTACTGTTTAAAAAGTAGGATATGTAGTCCAAATCGATTCAAACCTTAATATCTTTGTCTTGGGCAATACACAGTGTTGTAAATCAATTTTTACAGGGTAATGATCCGAATGAGTTCTAGGAAAATGAGTAACTAGAGCATCAACATAATTAGAAAGCCATTCTATGACGACCCAAAGGATCATCACTTGTTTTCTCAGTCATTTTGAGCTTTTGAGGCCGTGAAAACCTCATTTTTAGTTGCCTCGATTTGCATGCGTAGTCTGGGCGCAAAGCCGGAAAATTATTATGTTGAAATATATGAATTATGTGCAAAATTGAAGAATTCTTGATATTAATATTGATATAGTTGACTTCCCATTCTCTGTTAAATAAATAAAGCTCGCCCTAGGCAGGGTCTTTCCCTGTTGTTCTGTTCCCGCCCGCCAGGGGCGAATAAGAGCTCATCGAACCGTCATTCTTTACTTCCGGGGTCAATCAATCGGTAGTCCTCCAATTTCTTCTCGAAAGCCTGTTTATAAGAAATAGTTTATGCCACTCGTATTACCCCAGATTGACGCTTTTGTTCCATCCGACTTCAAGAACTTGTAAGGGGCCACCCACCCATTCAAGATATTTCATCGAATCATGGAATGAAGAGATTCTACTTGTCTCCTGGTTCGCGAGAAGGAAAAAGGATGTTGCATCTGGCATGAGATGATAAAGAGAGAGTAACCAGAAAAGTTTGGGTAGAGCCCTTGGTCAACATTTTTGGTAAACGGACCCAAACCCGTGATTTGACGGTCTCAGAAAATCCGTAGAAAAATATGGAACTCGGGCGTATGCCCAGAATCAATATTCGAGGTCCAAAAACCCTATAGAAGTATTTATTTGTTAAATTATTTTCTGAAAAGTTTAAGGAAAAGGAAACTGAAATTTGATAAAAAACAGTAATGGTATCGGGCTTAGTTTTTTGTTCTGATGCCCAGAACAGGTCTTATATATGCGTTAAGCGCTTTCTGTGAAATTTGGTCAAATTTGGATGTCGTTTGACCTATTTCGGACCTAAATAGCCAACTTTGGAAGTTATGAACTTTGAAATGAAAATCATGAGTTTTGAGGCTCAATTATATATAAATGATATTATTTCGGCGATTTGATCGCTCAAGCAAGTTCGTATGATATTTTTACATCCGTGTGCAAATATGGATTGGAGCCCCGAGGGTTCGAGTGAGTTTTGAGTAGGTCCCGGGAGGCCTTAGACTTAAAATATCATATATGGCAGAGTAGCAGGTCCTACGCGGCCGCGATACATTATTGTGCGGTCTGCGTGGCCTGGTCCAGAGGGTCGTTAGTTTGAGCTTAACCAGCACGGTCGCGCACCAAAAAGGTGTGGTCCGCACTAGTGCAACGCGGCCGTGTGCATTTTTGTGTGGTCCACGTGGCCAGGCCAGGGGAAAACCAGTGGCCAAAATTTGACCAGCGTGGCCGCGATCATTTCTGTGCGGTCCGCGCTGGAGCCACGCGGCCGCGTGTATTTGTATACGGTCCGCGTGGCTAGGTTTGTTGGTCAGTTTTAGCCCTTCCCCAGCGCGTCCGCATACATTTTTGTGCGGTCCGCGCCTGTCCTCAAGTGCAGTATATGATTCCGAGACTTTTAGTCATTTTACACTTTTTCAAAACCTAAAACATAAGTGGTGATTTTCCAAACGATTCTTCTTCTTCAAAATGATTGGTAAGTGTTTTTGAACTTATTTTCTTTACTTTTTATCATCTTTAAACATAATTTCAATTTCAACATGAAGATTTTAACGGATGAATTTGGGAATCCATGGTATAATTAAGGATTTTACATTTGGGGGTTTTGGACCTCAATTCGAGATCCGATTCCAAATAACTTGTATATCTGAGTTCATGGGCGAATGTGTAATCGGGTTTTGGTTCGAACCTCGCGTTTTGACCACGTGGGCCCGGGGTCGATTTTTACTATTCTGGACAAAATGTTGTAGAAAATGTTTTTAGCCATTTGAACTATTTGGTTAAGTAGTATTGATGATATTAAATTAATTGTGTATAGGTACGATTGAATTGGAGCCAATTCGAAAGGTAAGGGCATTGCTATGGATTGAATTGACAGTAAACTTTTGAGGTAAGTGTTTGATCTATCCTATCTTGAGGAAATAAGATTTGAGTTTATGTGCTAATTTCTATGTGTGGATTCCGAAGGCATGGTGACGAGTATCTATACGTTAGGGGTCGAGTATGATCGTGAGTCTTAAATGGATTAAACTTGTGATAATCTTATGTGATTATATGAAAGGAATTATTATTGGTGTAATACCGGTAATATATATTGTCACGACCCCAAATCCGGTCGTGATGGCGCCCAGTACATTGCTAAGCCAGCCTGACCAATCAATAACATCGACGGAGCTGGAAGCTTACTTTATCCCATTTAATTATATCAAAACATGAAACAATAGTGATACATATATCGAAAATGGGGAACCAAGTCCCAAAATATACCAACTCCCATAGACCACAGGGTCAAGAGTCATGAGCCTCTACTGAACATAAGTATATAATGGTTTACAAGATACCAAGTGCGGAAAGAAAAGTTAATACAAAATCAAGACAGTAAGAAGGAATATCGGGTCCTGCGGACTCTGCAGCTACCTCGTATATCCCACGGATGTCGCCTCGCACAGCTACTGGATCACTGCTGAGAGGTACCTGGATCTGCACACAAGGTGCAGGGAGTAAAATGAGTACTGCCAGACTCAGTGGTAATAAACAAGGGTAAGACGCAGATAAGAAATCCGCAATAAAGCACTATGTAAAACTATAATCAGCTACCCTGTCATAGAATCAATATTCACTGTACATGTACCAACAAGTACCAGCAAAAGAGTATAACAGCTAGCAGATGTAGCTAAATGCAATGCAATGCATGATATGACCGCTACGGCGCGTAACCCTATCCAATTTGGGTACCCGTGCTCACTGTGGGGGTTTAGACTCCGGAGGGGCTCATACAGCCCAAGCACAATATCACTGCGGCGTGCAGTCCGATCCAACATATGTACCGCTATGGCGCGCAGCCCGATCCAGTACCAGTCAGCTAATATGCAAATACAGCCTCGCAGGCTCAAAAGTAGTTTTGAAAACATCTTTTATCATTTTTCAGTTGAAAACAGTAATATCAAGTTCCAGAGATTGGAAATAGCATGATAACAGAAATAGCTACGGACTGGTAGTAACTAACATGTCAATATGATAAGACAATGATAACGATCCTCGCGGGATCCAATAACTGGCTCATGGCCCACAAGTATACTCAACCTCCCAAGAAGGGGGTTCCTCGACTCAAGAGTGGCCAATATCACAATATATAGTATGCAACCATCCGAGAAGGAGGTTCAACGGCTCAAAAATAGCCAATTATCATAATACAGTACTAACAAGTCGGACTAAGCCTGTCATGACCCTAGTTCACCAATCGTGAACATGTCGTGATGGCACCCAGTCCCCACGACTAGGTAAGCCTAACACGTTGCGGAATATACTAGTTTATGAACATTTAATAAGAATTAACGGAAAATAATATGAAAGGAATGAAATCTGTGCCGCTTGGCACATACACCAGTCGAATAAGCTGTTTAAAACACTACCAAGACCCGGAATCCCACGGGTAACACAGACTAAAAGAGATCATACAATTGTAGCTCTATGTAAAAGGAGTATCTAACAACGGAATGAAGGAAAAACATCTACTAGCACTAGAATAGAAGGAAGGCCTCCGGATCCGCGGACGTAGCAGATCATACCTCGAGGTCTCCCAAAACGCTGCTGAATCACCTGGTGTGAGCCTGCCCTGATATACCTGGATCTGCACAACAAAAGTGTGCAGAAGAGTAGCATGAGTACACCACAGCGGTACTCAGTAAGTGCCAAGCCTAACCTCGATGGAGTAGTGACGAGGAAGGTCAGGGCCCTACTGAGAAGCAATAATATAGTGATAATAAAAATAATAAACAGTTTAAATGCTAATAATTTCCGCAATAACAACAATAGAATGATTACTGCAACCGTCTACAATTTAGCTAACAACAAATAACCAACTCAATAAAAATAAGTCCGGGACCTGTGGGAAGTAAATAACTCAATAAAACTCAGGATCTCCAGGAATCGAACCCGCAATCCCTACCAAAAACACAGGATCTCCGGGAATCAAACCCGCGATCCCTACCAATAACTCAGGATCTCCGGGAATCGAACCCGCAATCCCTACCAATAACTCAAGATCAAACCTGCAGTCCCTACCAATAACTCAGGATCTCGGGAATCGAACCCGTAGTCCCTACCAATAA
This sequence comes from Nicotiana noctiflora, assembly GCA_032618575.1. Classification (NCBI taxonomy): domain Eukaryota; kingdom Viridiplantae; phylum Streptophyta; class Magnoliopsida; order Solanales; family Solanaceae; genus Nicotiana; species Nicotiana noctiflora. The sequence goes on from JASVEL010013586.1 coordinate 65,137, forward strand.
CTCAGGATCTCGGGAATCGAACCCGTAGTCCCTACCAATAACTCATGATCTCGGGAATCGAACCCGTAGTCCCTACCAATAACTTAGGATCTCGTGAATCGAACCCGTAGTCCCTACCAATATCACTCCGGGTCTCTGGGAATCGAACCCACAGCCCTGGGTCTCCGGGAATTGAAGCCGCAGTCCACAAGCACAGCAATTAAAGGAATACACAGAGAGAGTAAATTATGCTTAACTATAACTTCACCAAAAAACAATAGTGCCAATAATTATCAAAAATAAGACAATTAGGCAACTAAACAGTTAGGTACTACCTAATCATGCTTTTCTAATTACTACCGGTAAAATATCAAATTAACAGCTAAAGACAGGAATATCACTCATCGAACATTTTAAATAAAGTATGTGTTCAACAACCGGCGCATGTACACGCCCGTCACCTCGCGTACAAGGCATTTAAATTATCACATAATATCCTAGGGGTGAAAATTCCCCCACATGAGGTTAGACAAGCCACTTACCTCGACTCCGTTACAAAACCGCTATGAAACAACTCTCTTGCCGCGAATGTCGGCCTCCACAGGTGTAGTATCTGATAAAAATCAATAGAATCATATCAAAATAGGTCAATTGGGCATTACCCAATCAAAACAACTCAAAATACGCCAAAAACCCACAAGTTGCCAAAACCCGACTTTCGGTACGCTTATCGAAAAATCACGAAAACTATATATTCGGGTTCCTTATCTCAATACGAGTCTAGGCATATAAAATTTACCAAAATCGGACTCCATTTGCCCACTCAAATCGGAGATTTTCTAACATTTAGGCCTAGGGCTCAAACCCACCTTTAATCTTCCAATTTCAGTGAAATAATCACGGATTTCATGATAAACCAACGAATTAAGGTCAAGAAACTTACTCCCGATGATTTCCCGATGATATCCCAGTGTTTCCCCTTCAAAATCCTCTCTTGGAGCTCAACAATGGCGGTTTTGGTGTGTTAGGCCGCGACTGAAATGTTCTGGACTTAAAGTCACTGGCAGGCCATTTTACTCTACGCGATCGCAGCACTGGGCTTGCGATCGCGATGCACAAAATACGGGCGGCCTAATTTTCCTCTACGGGATCGCGTGACCCTGGACGCGATCGTAGTGAACAACTCAGCAACCCTACGCGATCACAAACGTAACCAACGCGATCGCGAAGAACAAACTCGTCCGGCTCCCCAAACTACCCTACGCGATCGCATACTCCCTCACGCGATCGCACTGCTTCCGTCCAATACCCTACGCAATCGCATTAAATCTAATGCGATCGCACTGGTTCAACCTCCAGACTTACGCGATCGCAGGCTTTACTTTGCGATCGCAGAGCTCATCATTTCTCCCTTACGCGATCGCATGGCCATCTCCGCGATCGCGGAGAGCAAAATTGCTCTGCAATTATTGCAGCAGAACAGCAGTGCCTTTTGGCACAAATTGGTCCGTTTGGACCCCGAATTCATCCCGAGGCTCCCGGGACCCCAACGAAAACCACCAACATACTCCAAAACACGATATGAACTCGTTCAAATCATAAAAACACGTCCAACAACATCAAAACGCATAATTCACATCGAATTCAAGCCTTAATTTCTTAAAACTTTCCGAATTGCACATTCGATCTAAAACCCGACCAAATGACGTCCGAATGACCTGAAACTTTGCGGACATATCCAAATTCACATAACGAAGCTACAGAAATTGTCGGAATTCCATTCCGACCCCCGGATCAAAATCTCACCTATCGTTCGGATTCGCCAAAATTTCAACCTTCGACATTTCAAGCCTAATTGAGCTACGGACCTCCAAAATACATTCCGAACGCGCTCCCAACCCCGAAATCACCTAACGGAGCTAATGGAACCATCGGATTTCCGTTCCGAGATCGTCTTAACACTGTTTCGGCTACGGGCCATTTTCTAGCTTCAAAGCTCTTATTTAGGGACTAAGTGTCCCAAAATGCTCAAATTTTCAGAACCGACTCTCCCGGCAAACCACAATAGCAGAAATGAACTTAGGGGAACAGTCAAATTAGGGATTGGGGCGTAATTTTCTAAAACGACCGGTCGGGTCGTTACATCTTCCCACACTTAAAGATACGTTCGTCCTCGAACGAGCACAGAAAACATACCTGGAGTAGTGAAAAGATGAGGGTACTGGCTGCGCATGTCCTGCTCGGTCTCCCAAGTCGCCTCCTCGACCGGCTGGCCCCGCCACTGAACCTTTACCGAAGCGATGTTCTTTGACCTTAGCTTTCTGACTTGCCTGTCTAGAATGGCTACTGGCTCCTCAACATAAGACAAATCCTTGTCTAGCTGAACAGATGTGAAATCCAACACATGCGACGGGTCACCGTGGTATCTCCGGAGCATTGAGACATGAAATACGGGGTGAACTCCGGCTAGGTTGGGAGGTAAGGCCAACTCATAAGCAACCTCCCCAACACGCCTCAAAATCTCAAAAGGGCCAATCAATCTAGCACTCAGCTTTCCTTTCTTCCCAAACCTCATAACACCCTTAATGAGCGAGACTCGAAGCAGAACCCGCTCGCCAACCATAAAAGCCACATCGCGAACCTTCTTGTCCGCATAACTCTTCTGTCTAGACTGAGCTGCACGAAGTCTGTCCTGAATCACCTTGACCTTGTCCATAGCCTCCTGAACCATATCGGTACCTAGCAACCTGGCCTCGCCCGACTCAAACCAACCTACGGGAGACCTGCACCTCCTACCATATAGGGCCTCGTACGGTGCCATCTGAATACTAGACTGGTAGCTGTTGTTATAAGCAAACTCCGCCAGCGGCAAGAAGTGATCCCATGAACCTCCAAACTCAATCACGCACGCACGGAGCATATCCTCCAAAATCTGAATAGTGCGCTCGGACTGACCATCAGTCTGGGGATGAAACGCTGTGCTCAGCTCTACCCGAGTACCTAACTCCTGCTGTACGGCTCTCCAGAACCGTGAAGTGAACCGAGTGCCTCTATCCGAAATGATGGAAACTGGAATACCATGCAGCCGAACTATCTCCTTGATATAGATCTCCGCCGGTCGCTCCGATGAATAAGTAGTGCTCACCGGTATAAAATGGGCGGACTTGGTCAGCCAATCCATAATGACCCAAATAGAATCAAACTTCCTAACCGTTTGTGGAAGTCCAGATACAAAGTCCATGGTAATGCGCTCCCATTTCCACTCGGGAATCTCAATCTGCTGCATCAATCCACCGGACGCTGATGCTCATACTTCACCTGCTGGCAGTTGAGGCATCTAGAAACATAATCAACTATATCCCTCTTCATCCGCCTCCACCAGTAATGCTGTTTCAAGTCCTGATACATCTTCGCGGCTCCCGGATGGATGGAATACCGCGAACTATGGGCCTCTGCTAGAATCCGCTCTCGAAGATCATCTAAATTGGGCACACAGATACGCCCCCTGCATCCTCATGACTCCATCATCCCCGATGGTAACATCTCGAGCATCACCACGCCGAACTCTATCCTGAAGGACAAGCAAATGAGGGTCGTCGAACTGACGCTCCCTGATGCGATCAAATAGAGAAGACCGAGAAACCACACAGGCTAGAACCCGGCTGGGCTCCGAAAGATCCAGTCTAACAAACTGCCTGGCCAAAGCCTGAACATCCATCGCCATAGGCCTCTCCGAAGCCGGTAGATATGCTAAACTCCCCAAACTCTCTGCCCGACAACTCAAGGCATCAGCAACCACATTAGCCTTGCCCGGATGATAGAGAATAGTAATATCATAGTCCTTCAGTAGTTCCAACCATCTCCTCTGATGCATATTCAGGTCCTTCTGCTTAAGCAAGTGCTGCAAGCTCCGGTGATCAGTGTAGATCTCACAAGGAACCCCATATAAATAATGACGCCAAATTTTCAAGACGTGAACAATGGCAGCTAGCTCCAAATCATGAACAGGGTAATTCTTCTCATGCACCTTCAGCTGTCTCGACGCGTAGGCGATCACTCTACCGTCCTGCATCAATACCGCACCGAGTCCAACTCGTAAGGCATCACAATATACAGTATAGGACCCCAAACTTGTAGGCAACATCAATATAGGGGCCGAAGTCAAAGCTGTCTTGAGCTTCTGAAAGCTCTCCTCATACTCGTCTGTCCACTGAAAAGGGGCACCCTTTTGGGTCAATCTAGTCATAGGTGCTGCAATCGAAGAGAACCCTCTACGAAACGACGGTAATAGCCCGCCAAACCAAGGAAACTGCGAATCTCAGTAGCGGAGGAGGGTCTGGGCCAACTCCTGCACGGCCTCCACCTTCCTCGGATCTACTCGAATACCATCACTCGACACCACGTGGCCCAAAAATGCCACCGAACTCAACCAAAATTCACATTTAGAGAACTTGGCATAAAGCTGCTTCTCCCTCAGAATCTGAAGCACTATCCTCAAATGCTGCTCGTGCTCTTCCCGACTCCGGGAATATACTAGAATATCATCAATGAATACAATCACAAACGAGTCCAGATAAGGCCTGAACACACTGTGCATCAAATGCATAAAAGCTGCTGGGGCATTAGTTAGCCCAAAAGACATCACGAGGAACTCATAGTGACCATACCGGGTCCTGAAGGCAGTCTTCGGGATATCTGGCTCCCGAATCTTCAGCTGGTGATACCCGGAGCGCAAATCAATCTTAGAAAACACATGTGCGCCCTGTAGCTGGTCAAATAAATCATCAATATGGGGCAAAGGATACCGGTTCTTCATTGTAACCTTGTTCAGCTGACGATAGTCAATACACATACGCATAGAACCGTCCTTTTTCTTCACAAACAATACAGGAGCACCCCAAGGCGAAACACTGGGTCGAATAAAACCCTTGCCCAATAACTCCTGTAATTGATCCTTCAACTCCTTCAACTCGGGAGGAGCCATACGGTACGGTGGAATAGAAATGGGCTGAGTGCCCGGCAACAAGTCAATAGCAAAGTCAATATCTCTGTCGGGCGGCATGCCCAGAAGATCAGCTGGAAATACATCAGCAAAGTCACGTACCACATGAACAGAATCAATAGAGGGAGTGTCAATACTGACGTCCCGCACATAGGCTAGATAAGCAGCACACCCCTTCTCAACCATACGCTGAGCTCTGAGAAAAGAAATAACACGGCTAGGGGTGTGATCTAGAGTACTACTCCACTCAATACGTGGAATGCCTGGCATAGCCAGCGTCACGGTCTTGGCGTGACAATCAAGAATAGCATAATGGGGCGACATCCAGTCCATGCCCAGAATAATATCAAAATCGACCATCCCAAGCAGCAATAGATCCGCTCTGGTCTCAAAATCACTAATGGTAATCAAACACGACCGATATACGCGGTCCACAGCCAAAGAATCACCCACCGGAGTGGAAACATAAATGGGGGCACTCAAAGAATCCCGAGGCACACCCGGATGAGAAGCAAAGTAAGAAGACACATATGAAAAAGTGGAACCGGGGTCGAATAGAACCGATGCCTCCCTGTGACTAACCAAGATAATACCTGTGATAACAGAATCGGAGGCGATAGCTGCGGCGCGATCGGGAATAGCATAGAATCCGGCTCGTCCCCCTCTCGAGGGAGGCCTCTAGAACCCCGACCCCCGCCCCTAGCCGGATGGGCGGGTGGAATAGCAGCTGGAGCCGGAATGATAGCCTGCCGACCCCAAGAGCCACGCCGATGCTCGCGAAGGCGGTGAGGTGCTCCCTCCTACGCTCGAGGCACTCCCCGACCGGATGGCGAGTATCCCCGCACCCAAAGCAAGCTGTGGGAGGACACGGTGGCTGAGATCGACCGGCCTCACCCCCACTAGTCTGACCCCTGGAAGGACCCCGCGCGAGAGGTGCACTGGAAACCGGGGAGCATAATAAGGCTCTTGAGGTGATGGAAGAGCTGGAGTGCTACCGGCTGCTGGCAAAGCTGAGTGAATTGGTCGGCCGGAATAACCCCTGCCAAAATGACTGGCTGCTGAAATGCGGGCACCGGAGAAATGGCCCGACTCACGAAACTTCTTGGCCCCTCTCTCTCCCCGCTCTCTAGGGAGCATACTCTCGATCCTCCTGGCAATGCTCACTGCCTGCTGATAAGATATATCCGTCTCCAACTCTCTGGCCATGCTGGACCGGATCGGCGAAATCAGGCCCTCAATAAATCTCTGTACCCTCTCCCGAACCGTGGCTACCAAAGCCGGTGCATGCCTGGCTAGACGAGTAAAATTGATAGCATACTCCGATACTAACATGGAGCCCTATCGTAATCGCTCGAACTCTGAGCGCCAAGAGTCCCTAAGGCTCTGGGGAACAAACTCCCTCAAAAACAGATCTGAAAACTGTGTCCAGGTCAATGAAGCAGACTCCTCCGGACTATCCAACTCATACGTGCGCCACCAATCACAAGCGGCCCCACGAAACTGAAAAGCAGTGAAGGAAACCCCGCTGGTCACCACAATCCCCATGGTACGAAGAATACGATGACACTCCTCTAGAAAACCCAATGGATGATCTGTAGCCAACCCACTGAACACTGGAGGATCATATTTCTCGAACCTCTCCAATCTACGTTGCTCGTCCTCGAAGGCAGCTGGCCCACCTCCGGGCTGTGCTGGGGTGGCAGGAGGCACAACAATAATCTCTAGAACCTGTCCCACTAGCACTCACTGCTCAGGTGTAGCGGCTGCGGGAGTCTGGGCCCCTCCCTCGACCTGAGATGTAGCTGCAGTGAGAGGAAGCAACCCTGCCTGAGCTAAAGTAGTGTACATGCTCATGAACTGGGCCAGGGTCTCCTGGAGTGTTGGAGTAGTTGCAGCTGTAGTCGGTATATCAGGTGCCTGCGCTCCAACCTGATCCACCGGTAGCACCCCAGCGGCAGTGCGCGCGGGTGCTGTGGCTGCACCTCGGGCGCGTCCTTGTCCTCTACCATGGCCCGGCCTCTAACGATGGCAGCAGGGGGCGCGTGCGCTTGATCCTTGCGAGTAGCACGTGTCCTCACCATCTGTGAGAGAATAGAAAGCATAAATTTAGATTTGGTGCCAAAAATGCCGTACAACAAGGAATCCAAAAGAAATGAAGAGTTTCCTAAACAGTTACATAGCCTCTCGTAGATAAATACAGACGTCTTCGTATCGATCAGCGAGACTCTAAGTAACCGGTCTGTGTCCCGTGACTCCTATGAACTTAGAGCTCCGATACCAACTTGTCACGACCCTAGTTCACCAATCGTGAACATGTCGTGATGGCACCCAGTCCCCACGACTAGGTAAGCCTAACACGTTGCGGAATATACCAGTTTATGAACATTTAATAAGAATTAACGGAAAATAAGATGAAAGGAATGAAATCCGTGCCGCTTGGCACATACACCAATCAAATACGCTGTTTAAAACACTACCAAGACCCGAAATCCCACGGGTAACACAGACTAAAAGAGATCATACAATTGTAGCTCTATGTAAAAGGAGTATCTAACAACGGAATGAAGGAAAAACATCTACTAGCACTAGAATAGAAGGAAGGCCTCCGGATCCGCGGACGTAGCAGATCATACCTCGAGGTCTCCCAGAAAGCTGCAGAATCACCTAGTACGAGCCTGCTCTGATGTACCTGGATCTGCACAACAAAAGTGTGCAGAAGAGTAGCATGAGTACACCACAGCGGTACTCGGTAAGTGCCAAGCCTAACCTCGATGGAGTAGTGACGAGGAAGGTCAGGGCCCTACTGAGAAAGCAATAATATAGTGATAATAAAAATAATAAACAGTTTAAATGCTAATAATTTCCGCAATAACAACAATAGAATGATTACTGCAACCGTCTACAATTTAGCTAACAACAAATAACCAACTCAATAAAAATAGGTCCAGGACCTGTGGGAATCGAACCCACAGTCCCATTGACAGTACCTCTAGGTCTCCGGGAATCGAACCCGCAGCCCATGTCTCAATAAATAATCAATAACTCAGGATCTCCGGGAATCGAACCCGCAGTCCCTACCAATAACTCAGGATCTCGGGAATCGAACCCGTAGTCCCTACCAATAACTCGGGATCTCGGGAATCGAACCCGTAGTCCCTACCAATAACTCAGGATCTCGGGAATCGAACCCGTAGTCCCTACCAATAACTCGGGATCTCGGGAATCGAACCCGTAGTCCCTACCAATAACTCAGGATCTCGGGAATCGAACCCGTAGTCCCTACCAATAACTCAGGATCTCGGGAATCGAACCCACAGCCCTGGGTCTCCGGGAATCGAACCCGCAGTCCACAAGCACAGCAATTAAAGGAATACACAGAGAGAGTAAATTATGCTTAACTATAACTTCACCAAAAAACAATAGTGCCAATAATTATCAAAAATAAGACAATTAGGCAACTAAACAGTTAGGTACTACCTAATTATGTTTTCTAACTACTACCGGTAAAATATCAAATTAACTGCTAAAGACAGGAATATCACTCATCGAACATTTTAATTAAAGTATGTGTTCAACAACCAGCGCATGTACACGCCCGTCACCTCGCGTACAAGGCATTTAAATTATCACATAATATCCTAGGGGTGAAAATTCCCCCACACGAGGTTAGACAAGCCACTTACCTCGACTCCGGTACAAAACCGCTATGAAACAACTCTCTTGCCGCGAATGTCGGCCTCCACAGGTGTAGTATCCGATAAAAATCAATAGAATCATATCAAAATAGGTCAATTGGGCATTACCCAATCAAAACAACTCAAATACGCCAAAAACCCACAAGTTGCCAAAACCCGACTTTCGGTACGCTTATCGAAAAATCACGAAAACTATATATTCGGGTTCCTTATCTCAATACGAGTCTAGGCATATAAAATTTACCAAAATCGGACTCTATTTGCCCACTCAAATCAGAGATTTTCTAACATTTAGGCCTAGGGCTCAAACCCACCTTTAATCTTCCAATTTCAGTGAAATAATCACGGATTTCATGATAAACCAACGAATTAAGGTCAAGAAACTTACTCCCGATGATTTCCCGATGATATCCCAGCGTTTCCCCTTCAAAATCCTCTCTTGGAGCTCAACAATGGCGGTTTTGGTGTGTTAGGACGCGACTGAAATGTTCCGGACTTAAAGTCACTGCCAGGCCATTTTACTCTACGCGATCGCAGCACCTGGGCTTGCGATCGCGATGCACAAAATATGGGCGGCCTAATTTTTCTCTACGCGATCGCGTGACCCTGGACGCGATCGCAGTGAACAACTCAGCAACCCTACGCGATCGCAAACGTACCCAACGCGATCGCGAAGAACAAACTCGTCCGGCTCCCCAAACTACCCTACGTGATCGCATACTCCCTCGCGCGATCGCACTGCTTCCGTCCAATACCCTACGCGATCGCATTAAATCTAACGCGATCGCACTGGTTCAACCTCCAGACTTACACGATCGCAGGCTTTACTTTGCGATCGCAGAGCTCATCATTTCTCCCTTACGCGATCGCATGGCCATCTCCGCGATCGCGGAGAGCAAAATTGCTCTGCAATTATTGCAGCAGAACAGCAGTGCCTTTTGGCACAAATTGGTCCGTTTGGACCCCCGAACTCATCCCGAGGCTCCCGGGACCCCAACGAAAACCACCAACATACTCCAAAACACGATATGAACTCGTTCAAATCATAAAAAACACATCTAACAACATCAAAACCCATAATTCACATCGAATTCAAGCCTAAATTTCTTAAAACTTTCGAATTGCACATTCGATCTAAAACCCGTACAAACGACGTCCGAATGACCTGAAAATTTGCGGACATATCCAAAATCACATAACGAAGCTACAGAAATTGTCGGAATTCCATTCCGACCCCCGGATCAAAATCTCACCTATCGTTCGGATTCGCCAAAATTTCAACCTTCGACATTTCAAGCCTAATTGAGCTACGGACCTCCAAAATACATTCCGAACGCGCTCCCAACCCCGAAATCACCTAACGGAGCTAATGGAACCATCGGATTTCCGTTCCGAGATCGTCTTAACACTGTTCCGGCTACGGGCCATTTTCTAGCTTCAAAGCTCTTATTTAGGGACTAAGTATCCCAAAATGCTCAAATATTCAGAACCGACTCTCCCGGCAAACCACAATAGCAGAAATGAACTTAGGGGAACAGTTAAATTAGGGATTGGGGCGTAATTTTCTAAAACGACCGGTCGGGTCGTTACATCTTCCCACACTTAAAGATTCGTTCGTCCTCGAACGAGCATAGAAAACATACCCGGAGTAGTGAAAAGATGAGGGTACTGGCTGCGCATATCCTGCTCGGTCTCCCAAGTCGCCTCCTCGACCGGCTGGCCCCGCCACCGAACCTTTACCGAAGCGATGTTCTTTGACCTTAGCTTTCTGACCTGCCTGTCTAGAATGGCTACTGGCTCCTCAACATAAGACAGATCCTTGTCTAGCTGAACGGATGTGAAATCCAACACATGCGACGGGTCACCATGGTATCTCCGGAGCATGGAGACATGAAATACGGGGTGAACTCCGGCTAGGCTGGGAGGTAAGGCCAACTCATAAGCAACCTCCCCAACACGCCTTAAAATCTCAAAAGGACCAATAAATCTAGGACTCAGCTTTCCTTTCTTCCCAAACCTCATAACGCCCTTCATGGGCGAGACTCGAAGTAGAACCCGCTCGCCAACCATAAACGCCACATCGCGAACCTTCTTGTCCGCATAACTCTTCTGTCTAGACTGGGCCGCACGAAGTCTGTCCTGAATCACCTTGACCTTGTCCATAGCCTCCTGAACCATATCAGTACCTAGCAACCTGGCCTCGCCCGGCTCAAACCAACCCACGGGAGACCTGCACCTCCTACCATATAGGGCCTCATACGGTGCCATCTGAATACTAGACTGGTAGCTATTGTTATAAGCAAACTCCGCCAGCGGCAAGAAGTGATCCCATGAACCTCCAAACTCAATCGCGCACACACGGAGCATATCCTCCAAAATCTGAATAGTGCGCTCGGACCTCCAAAATACATTTCGAACGCGCTCCCAACCCCGAAATCACCTAACGGAGCTAATGGAACCATCGAATTTCCGTTCTGAGATCGTCTTAACACTGTTCCGGCTATGGACCGTTTTCTAGCTTCAAAGCTCTTATTTAGGGACTAAGTGTCCCAAAATGCTCAAATTTTCGGAACCGACTCTCCGGGCAACCCACAATAGCAGAAATGAACTTAGGGGAACAATTAAATTAGGGATTGGGGCGTAATTTTCTAAAACGACCGGTCGGGTCACTAAGCCATAGTCCCCAATCACAATCGACCCCGCACTCACAAGAGAGTACGTGTCTCGCCGCTATACAGCGTCACAAAGTGGTATACCGGGGTTTCGAACCCGTCGGTCATCACCCACATCTATTACTCACCTCAATACGGCGCGACGATTACTCCGAAATGCCCTTGCCACGAGAATCAAGCTCCGCACGCGTAGAATCTGATCAAATACAGTAGAAATACAACAAATTAGGCCAATGGGACGACACCCGATCAATACAACTCAATTTACATCAAAATTCCCAAAGTTGTCAAAACCCGATTTTCGGTACGCTTGTCAAAAAATTACAAAAGTCATATATTCGGAATCCTCATCTCGATACGAGTCTAGGCATATAAAATTTACCAAAATCAGACTCTATTTGCCCACTCAAATCAGTGTTTTTATTCAATTTAGGCCTAGGGCTCAAACCCACTTTTAATCTTCCATTTACAAGGATTTAACCAAGGATTTCACGTTAAAATGATGTAATTAAGCCACAAAACTTACCTCCAATGAAACCCCGATGATTTCTCAGCAATCTCCCGTCAATTTCTTCTCTTGGAACTCAAAAATGGAGGTTTTTGGTATTAAACCCGCGACTGACCAGTTCTGGTTTTAACTTCACTGCCAGCCTATTTTCTTCATCGCATTCGTGACGCCTCTTACGCGAACGCGATGCCTTTTTCCTCTTCTTCATCGCGAACGTGATACTCTTTCACGCGTCCATGAAGGTCAACTTCCCAGCCTCCGGAGTTTTACTCTACGCGAACACGTAGTCTCTCACGCGAACGCGTGGCTTCGCCAAATCCTTCTTCACGATCGCAGCCTAACTCCACGCGAACGCGATGCGTTCCAACTCCCTCATACGCGAACACATTACCATCCCTCGCGAATGCGATGGTCACCCGGCCCCAGCCTACGCGAACGCGGCATAGCCCTCGCGAACGCGAAGGCTAAAATTTTGCCCAGTGATTTGCAATTTACAGCAGATCATTTCTTGCTTCCAAATGCCGGATAATGGTCCGGATTCACCCCGAGGCCCCCGGGACCCCAACGAAAACCACCAACATACCCCAAAACACGATACGAACTTGTTCCAATCATGAAAACGCCATCCTAAACATCAAAATCACCAATTACACACGGATTCAAGCCTAACTTCCGAATTACACATTCCATCAAAAACCCGACCAAATGACGTTTGAATGACCTGAAATTTTGCAGGCACATCCAAAATCACCTAACGGAGCTACTGCAACTGTCGGAATTCCATTCCAACCCCCGGATCAAAATCTCACCTACCGTTCGGATTTCGCCAAAATTCAACCTTAGCCAGTTCAAGCATATTTCTACATCGGGCCTCCAAATTCAATTCCGATTACTCCCCTAAGTCACAAATCACCTCCCGGAACTAACCGAATCCTCAGAATCCGATTCCGAGCCCTCTAACCAAATAGCCAACTCCGGGTTGACTTTCCTTATTCAAGTTTCCTTCAAAAAGGCTATATGCCTCATTTTCAATCCAAATCACTCCTAACTCACCCGATAGACTCTAACACCGATATAAAAGCATAAAACATGAAATTGCAACATAACGAGGTGGTAATTCCCGTGACGACGGGCCGGGTCGTCACATTCTCCCCCTCTTAAGCAAACGCTCGTCCTCGAGCGGGTCAAGAAACATACCCGAAGTCTCAAACAAGTGAGGATATCTGCTCCGCATCTCCCGCTCGATCTCCCAAGTGCCCTCCTCCACTGGTCGACCTCTCCACTGAACCTTAACTGATGCAATCTCCTTGGACCTCAATTTTCTGACCTGACGACCCAAAATAGCAGTAGGCTCCACATCATAGGATAAATTACCATCAAGCTGAATGGTACTGAAGTCTAATACATGAGACGGATCTCCAATGTACTTCCGGAGCATAGACACGTGGAATACTGGATGAACGCTGGATAAGCTGGGCGGCAAGGCTAACTCATATGCCACCCCTCCAACTCTCCCGAGTATCTCAAAAGGACCAATGTACCTGGGACTCAACTTCCCTTTCTTTCCAAACCGCATGACACCCTTCATAGGTGAAACCTTCAACAATACTTTGTCACCAACCATGAAAGACAACTCTCAAACTCTACAGTCCGCATAACTCTACTGGCGAGACTGTGTTGTACGAAGCCTCTCCTGGATCAACTTTGCTCTATCCAGAGCATCCTGGACTAACTCAGTCCCTATCAATCTATCCTCACCAGGCTCAAACCATCCCACGGGGGATCTACACCGTCTGCCATACAATTCCTCATACGGGGCCATCTGAATACTCGACTGATAACTATTGTTATAGGCAAACTCAGCAAGAGGTAAGAACTCATCCCATGAACCATCAAAGTCAATCACACATGCTTGCAACATATCCTCCAGAATCTGTATAGTGTGCTCAGACTGCCCGTCTGTCTGAGGGTGAAATGTTGTACTCAACTCAACCCGCGTACCCATCTCTCACTGAAATACTCTCCAAAACTGAGAAGTGAACTGGGTACCCCGGTCGGATATGATAGACACTGGGACCCCATGCAACCGAACAATCTCTCAAATAAAGATCGCTGGCAACCGCTCCGATGAGTATGTAGTGCTAATTGGAATGAAATGAGCGGACTTGGTCAGCCTATCCACAATCACCCAAACAGAATCAAACTTCCTCGCTGTCCGAGGGAGTCCAGTAACAAAGTCCATAGTGATCCTCTCCCATTTCCATTCGGGAATATCAATGCGCTGAAATACACCACCGGGCCTCTGATGCTCGTACTTAACCTGCTGACAGTTGAGGCACCGTGCTACATGTCCGACAATGTCTATTTTCATCTTTCTCCACCAATAGTGCTGTTTCAAATCTTGATACATCTTAGCGGCTCCTAGATGGATAGAATAGCGCGAGCTATGGGCCTCCTCCAGAATCAACTCACGAAGGCCATCAACATTGGGTACACATATCCGGCCCTGCATCCTCAATACGCCGTCACTATCAATGGTGACATCTCAAGCATCATCATACTGAACTCTGTCCCTAAGGACAGCCTAATGTGGATCATCATACTTGATCTCACGAATACGATCATATAGAGATGGCCGAGATACAACACAAGCCAATACCCGACTGGGCTCCGAAATATCTAACCTCACTAGCCGATTGGCTAGCACCTGAACATCATAAGCAAATGGCCTCTCCTCAGCTGGAATATATGCCAAACTCCCCATACTGACCGCCTTCCGGCTCAAAGCATCGGCCACCACATTGGCCTTCCCCGGATGATATAGGATAGTAATGTCATAATCCTTAAGCAACTCAAGCCATCTCCGCTGTCTCAAATTAAGATCCTTCTGTTTGAACAAATGTTAGTGACTACGATGGTCAGTATATACCTCGCAAGACACACCGTACAAATAGTGCCTCCAAATTTTCAAGGCATAAACAATGGCGGCTAGCTCCAAATCACGAACAGGATAGTTCTTCTCATGTGGCTTCAACTGCCGAGAAGCATAAGCAATTACCTTACCTTGCTGCATCAACACACACCCTATCCCCACTCTCGAGGCATCACAGTAAACAGTATATGAACCTGAAGCTGATGGCAATACTAACACTGGAGCTGTGGTCAAAGCTGTCTTGAGCTTCTGCAAGCTCTCCTCGCACTCATCCGACCACACGAATGGTGCACTCTTCTGGGTCAAATTAGTCAATGAAGAAGCAATGGATGAAAATCCCTGAACAAACCGTCGATAATACTTCGCCAAGCCAAGAAAACTCCTGATATCTGTAGCTGAGGTCGGTCTAGGCCAACTTTGCACCGCCTCTATCTTCTTTGGATCAACCTGAATACCATCACGAGACACCACATGTCCTAGAAATGCTACGGACTCGAGCCAAAACTCGCACTTGGAGAATTTAGCATATAGCTTCTCCTCCCTCAATCTCTGCAACACAATACTCAAATGCTGAGCATGCTCCTCCTGACTACGGGAGTAGACTAGAATGTCATCAATGAACACAATCACAAATGAATCCAAATAGGGCATGAACACACTGTTCATCAGATGCATAAATGCTGCTGGGGCGTTGGTCAGCCCAAACGACATCACAAGAAACTCATAATGACCATATCGGGTCCTAAATGCAGTCTTCATAATATCCGAGTCCCTGATCTTCAGCCGATGATAGCCTAAACGAAGATCGATCTTAGAAAACACCCTCGCACCCTGTAACTGATCAAACAAATCATCTATGCGCGGTAGAGGGTACTTGTTCTTCACTGTTACTTTGTTCAGTTGCCTATAATCAATACACATTCGCATGGAACCATTTTTCTTTTTAACAAATAACATCGGCGCACCCCACGGGGACACACTAGGGCGGATGAAACCCTCATCTAGAAGCTCCTGAAGCTGCTCTTTTAGTTCTTTCAACTCAGGCTGGTGCCATCCGATAAGGAGGAATGGATATGGGCTGAGTGCCGGCACCAAGTCAATGCCAAAATCAATATCCCTGTCCGGCGGCATGCCCGGCAGGTCTGAGGGGAATACATCTGGAAAATCCCTCACAACAGGTACAAAATCAATGCTAGGAGATTCAGCTCCCACATCTCTCACAAAAGCTAAGTACGATAAGCACCCTTTTTCAACCATCTTCCGAGCTTTTAAGAACGAAATAACACGGCTAGGGACGAAATCAGTCGAACCCCGCCACTCAATCTGAGAAATACCAGGAATGGCCAACGTAACTGTCTTAGCATGACAGTCCAATATAGCGTGGTACGAAGACAACCAGTCCATACCCAATATAACATCAAAGTCCACCATCCCCAACAATAACAAATTTACCTGGGTCTCCAGACCCCCAATAGATATAACACAGGATCTATAGACATGATCCACAACAATCGTATCACCCACAGGGGTGGATACATGAACATGTAAGTCAAGACTACCACGAGTCGTACTCAAATGATGTGCAAAATAAGAGGACACGTACGAATATGTGGACCCTGGATCAAATAGAACAGAGGCATCTCCGTGACAGACAGAAATGATACCTGTAATCACTGCATCGGAGGCAACTGCATCACGCCTGTCGGGAAGTGCATAGAACCGTGCCTGGCCTCCACCAGATCTCTCCTCGCCCCTGGGGCGACCACGAGAAGACTGACCTCCACCTCTACTAGACTGAGATGGTGCTGAAGAGGAGGGCTGATCCCTCTGCTGAGTCCTGTCCCTACGGAGTCGAGGGCACTGTCTCCTCATGTGGCCAAACTCACCACACTCATAACATGCACCTGGTGCTGGAGAAGGGGACCGAAGGGAACCCCTCGCCGCAGAAGAACCCTGGGCTGAAGAAGTAGGTGCTGCACCCAGGGCTGGAAGGGAACTAAGTGATGACTGACTCTACTGAAACCCCTGTCGACCACGACCATAAGAACCTCCGCTCTGCTCTGGGCGGCCTGAATGAGAATGTCTAGGTGAGCGACCTCTGCTCTGCCGGGAATGCCCTCTAGATGGAGCACCACTGAAACTGCCAGAACCACGAGGCCTCTTGGCCTCCCGCTCCTCTCCCTCTCGGCGACGATCCGCCTCAATGGAGCGTGCCATATCACAACCTGCTCAAAAGATGATGACAGAACTCGCTCTCTGGTCATAAGAATGCGTATAGAGTAGTTGAGGCCATCAATGAACCTCCTGATCCTCTCCCTATCATTAGGGATCATCCATGTGGCATGCCTAGCCAACCGTGTGAATCTAAGCTCATACTGAGTCACAGACATGTCGCCCTGAACCAACCACTCGAATTGGCGATGTAGCTCCTCGCGACGAGACTGAGGTACATATTTCTCTAGAAAAAGAGTAGAGAACTGCTGCCATGTGAGAGGTGCTGCTCCTGCAGGCCTACGCCTCTCAAACTCTTCCCACCAATCAAATGCGGGACCGGTGAACTGAAAGGTAGTAAATGAAACTCCGCTGGACTCAAGAATACCAGCCATCCGCAACATCCTCCGACACTTATCCAAGAAGCCCCTGGGCATCCTTGCCCTCAACCCCACCGAAATGGGGTGGCCGAAGTCCACCAGATCTCTCGAGACGACGCCGCTCGTCGTCGGGCATAACCTAAACCATATGCTTCTGGAGCCGGAGCCGGTGCAGCCGGAGGAATAACCGGTGCAACCACCTGAGCGAGGGACCGCCTCTGGCGTCCGAAGTCCCCGAACAACCGGGCTTCGGTGTGCGAGCTGCAGGGGTCCGCCGACCACCCCCTGACTGAGATGTCACTACAGTAGCGATAGCTGAAACTACCCGAGCCAAATCGGAACACACCGATAATATCCGAGCAAGAGTCTCCCGAAGACCGGGAATAGCAATAGATACGGTCTGGCCCCTGAACTGGGGCCGCCGGAGCATCAACCACCGGGGGCCGCTCCTGAACTGGTACAACGGGCGGGTCGGCTGGCACTGCCTCCGCCGCCCTACCTCTACCTCTAGCACGACCGCGCCCACGGCCTCTAACAGGTGGCAATGGAGGTCGTCCACCTCGTCCCGATGCTCGCGTTCTCGCCATCTGCGAGAGAATAGAATATAGAAGTTCAGTTCTCAGAACAACAAGATCGCACGACCGAGTTCAAG
Source organism: Nicotiana noctiflora (assembly GCA_032618575.1). Taxonomy (NCBI): domain Eukaryota; kingdom Viridiplantae; phylum Streptophyta; class Magnoliopsida; order Solanales; family Solanaceae; genus Nicotiana; species Nicotiana noctiflora. The sequence continues at coordinate 83,168 of JASVEL010013586.1, forward strand.
AAAAGTGAAGTTTTCCTAAAGGTTCGCAGCCTCCCGAGGATAAGTACAGGCGTCCCCGTACCGATCCACAAGACTCTACTAACCGGCTCAAGACTCACGAGGCCTAGTAAACCTAGGCTTTGATACCAACTTGTCACGACCCCAAATCCGGTCGTGATGGCGCCCAGCACATTGCTAAGCCAGCCTGACCAATCGATAACATCGACGGAGCTGGAAGCTCACTTTATCCCATTTAACTATATCAAAACATGAAACAATAGTGATACATATATCGAAAACGGGGAACCAAGTCCCAAAATATGCCAACTCCCATAGACCGAAGGGTCATGAGTCATGAGCCTCTAATGAACATAAGTGTATAATGGTTTACAAGATACCAAGTGCGGAAGGAAATATCAATACAGAATCAAAAGACAGTAAGGAGGAATATCGGGTCCTGCGGACTCTGCAGCTACCTCGAATATCCTACAGATGTCGCCTCGAATAGCTACCGGATCACTACCGAGAGGTACCTGGATCTGCACACAAGGTGCAGGGAGTAAAATGAGTACTGCCAGACTCAGTGGTAATAAACAGGGGTAAGACAGCGCAGATAAGAAATCCGCAATAAAGCACTATGTAAAGTTGTAATCAATTACCCTGTCACAGAATTAATATCCATTGTACATGTACCAACAAGTACCAGCAAAATAGTATAACAGCTATCAGATGTAGCTAAATGCAATGCAATGCATGATATGACCGCTACGGCGCGTAGCTCGATCCAATTTGGGTACCCGTGCTCACTGTGGGGGTTCAGACTCCGGAGGGGCTCCTACAGCCCAAGCACAATATTACTGCGGCGTGCAGTCCGATCCAACATATATACCACTGCGGCGCGCAGCCCGATCCACTACCAGTCAGCTAATATGCAAATACAGCCTCACAGGCTCAAAAGTAGTTTTGAAAACTCTTTTATCATTTTTCGATTGGAAAACAGTAATATCAAGTTCCAGAGGTTGGAAATAGAATGATAACAGAAATAGCTACGGCTGGTAGTAAACTAGCATGTCAATATCACCAGACAATGATAACAATCCTCGCGGGATCCAATAACTGGCTCACGGCCCACAAGTATACTCAACCATCCAAGAAGGAGGTTCAACGGCTCAAGAGTAGCCAATATCACAATATAGTATGCAACCATCCGAGAAGGAGGTTCGATGCCTCAAGAATAGCCTAATATCATAACACAGTATCAACAGGTCGGACTAAGCCATAGTCCCCAATCAAAATCGACCCCGCACTCACAAGAGAGTACGTGTCTCGCCGCTATACAACGTCACAAAGTGGTATACCGGGGTTTCGAACCCGCTGGTCATCACCCACATCTATTACTCACCTCAATACGGCGCGACGACTACTCCGCGATGCCCTTGCCATGAGAATCAAACTTCGCACGCATTGAATTTGATCAAATATAGTAAATACACATCAAATTAGACCAATGGAATGATACCCAGTCAAAACAACTCAATTTACATCAAAATTTCCAAAGTTGCCAAAACCTGACTTTCGGTACGCTTCTCGAAAAATTACGAAGGTCACATATTCGGAACCCTCATCTCGATACGAGTCCGTACATATCAAGAACTCCCAAATCGGACCACAAATGACCCTTGAAATACTAAATTTTCATTTTTGAAAAGTTTACAAATTTTCTCCAATTTCTTCCATTTGATTCACTAATACTTGATGAAATATAACCATGAAATCATTGAATATAATCACTTTTGGATATAGAACACTTACCCCCATCCATATGGTAAAAATCGCTTCAATCCGAGCTCCCTAGCTCCAAAAATGAAGAAACTCTCGGACTGCCCCAATTAAAAGCCCAAAGATTTTCGCATATGCGGTTACTGTTCACCGCAGGTGCGATTTACTGTTCACCACTTCTGCGGCACTGTTCATCGCAGAAGCGAAAAATCATTGGTCACCAGCTTCTGTGGGTACTGTTCATCGCAGAAGCGAAAATACCAGATTTGCCCCAGAAAATTGCAGCAGCTTTTTATATCACTAAAAATGCTATAACTCAATCATACGAACTCGGAATTTGACGATTCTTTTTCCTATGGCTCCGTTATTTTGATACGGATCCAGTGGTTCAAACAAAATTGAATTTGGATCTCAGTTGCTCAGTGCAACATTAATTTCGCTCGTTAAACAATTAACTCATGTTTCGCGTCAAAAACCCAATCGCGACTTGATGAAATTAAACCAAAATTTCCGGATCAGTCCTATAATTCATTATTTAAATTCTCAAAGTCTCGAAATCAAATTTGGATCTCTAGAACTAAAAATAGAACTTTGGATCATTACATTTATGCTCAAAACGGCAAAAATCTTCCAAAAATGACCCGTTGGGCATCCGAATTTACCCCGAAGCCTCCGGGACCTCAACCAAAAGTACTAACACCTCTTATAACATCATTCAAACTTGTTCCAATCATCAAAACTCTATCGTTAACATCAAAATCGTCCTTTTTCAACAAATTCAAGCTTAAGTTTAACTTAAATTTCAAAAATTCACATTCGATCAAAAACCCGACCAAACGATGTCCGAATGACTTGAAAATTTGCAAGCATATCCAAAATCACCTAACGGAGCTATTGCAACTGTCGGAATTCCATTCCGACTCTCGGGTCAAAATCTCACCTACCGTTTGGATTTCGCCAAAATTCAACCTTAGCCCATTCAAGCCTAAAACTACACCGGGCCTCCAAATTCATTTCTGATCGCTTTCCTAGCTCATAAATGACCTCCCAGAGCTGACCAAATCATTAGAATTCAATTTCGAGCTCTCTAACTCACACGTCAACGTCCAGTTGACTTTTCCCAACTATTCCTTCTTCTAAGAGACTTTTTGTCTCATTTCCAACTAAACTCAATCCGAATTGACTCAAACTCGCCAAACAAGCATATTGAAACATTAACAAGCATTTAACGGGGATAACGAGGTGATAACTCACATGATGACGGGCCGGGTCATCACATTCTCCCCAACTTAAGCAAACACTCGTCCTCGAGCGGACTAAGAGGTTTACTGGAAGTAACCCAATAGCTGAATGACCCTACCAAGCATATATTCGGGGCGATCCCACGTCACCCTATCTCATACGAGTCCGGTACACACTATAGATGGAAATCTCACAGCCCATCCGCATCATAGACCACATTGCACTTTCCGAAAGCACATACCAAATCTGAATCTCATGCCTATACTCAAAATACACACGATCCATCTGTACTAGCCAACTTGTCACTCCGGGTGAGATCACATGATGTATCAAACAACCCAATCACTCGATACGATAACCTCTAATTACGACAACTGGCCACAATAACCAAATACAAGCAGAAAGAACCTTTCTCATTAGACAGAGTCTTTTTCCAACACTTTCATACCCTGCCCACGGCAACTGAAGCACGCGATATACCGAACCTATCTCTCGGGTCAACCATTCGTGAAACCATTTCCCTTTAAAACTGATACCACAATAGGTTTCGGAGCCAAACCTCGATATTACCTTTCTAACAAGCTAAGATCAAATATGCTCGTACTCATTAATGACTCCAATGATCATTTCAATCATAACATACCACACTGGTGACATGACACCTCAGCATCGGCCTATGCCACAACGAGCACAACACAGGCTCCAATAAGAACAATCTGAACACACTCGAATCATGACAACCGACTCACACAAATAGATATAATTCAAATTCCTCAATACCATCACGACACATAACTGAGATCTCGTCTCACATCATAGAATTAGAGTACCTGAGTCCTCCTCAAAAGGTCATAACATCACGCGGCCTTGCCACGACTCATGATTCTATCCAAACACTATTACTCATGGAGCACCTCAAGTCACCATGCTCAAAACGGTCAGCCACACACATATCTAGGTCTGAACTCAAGCAATCAATCACACCTACGGTGATACAATTGATATACGCTATCAAATCCTGAAAGGACACAATCGATGTGCTATTCCCCGAGCGATACCCAATACGGACTATTCCTCAGAAGCTAGGAAGTATTGTATACAAAGTAACATATAGGAAGCTATATTTTCCACATCACACTATTGCGGCGCGCAACCCGTTCCAATAACATACCCATGGCGGCTTGCCACCCGATCCAGATACCATACCTGTGGTGGCGTGCCACCCGATCCTAATACCATACATGTGGCGGCGTGCCACCCTATCCACAATTACATCTAGCAAAGGGAATGCACATCGAGTCAAGTCGCTCATTGCAACAAACATATACATAGCCTCAAGCTCGGCCACATGAAATGCATCAGACAAAGTTCCTCAATACCAGAACTAAATCAATGGTAGATACCTCTACCCCGACATCCGCCACGAAGGCCTAGCTGACAAAGTAATACCTACCAGCCATCCACTGGTCCTGGGTACAACTACCCTGCTGGAGAATACTCTGATGCACTCTGCTACGCAATTTGTGCAATTCCATCATAGTCCATATCACATTAGTCTAGACAACCTGACCCAATGACGACCAGTCAGCAATCAAGTATCATAATCCAAATTTGTCATATCAAGTTGAGAGAGAGCCATTAGGGCTTCCAATTTCCAATAATCACCAAACGGTGCTGATACACCCGATATACAACCACTGTATAGGCGGACTAACGAGAACTTCAAGTCTCTAACACATATATAACACATGAATCATTATGCCTGATTTTATACCCCACCGTACGAATACATAACGCACATCACGCATCCACTCATACCACGAAAGCCATTCAGAAATTTCACTACGCCATCAACGACTCAATCATTACAGTCGATCTAACAAGAGAATACCACCATACCACTAGATATTATCAGTTTACATTACCTTGTCCTTTTTGACCATATACCCAGCCAAATCACTAGAATAGCAGTACCATTTTCCTTAATCACCAGAAAGATTGATTCTTAAATCACATGCAGCTGCCCGCGCTGATCAATAATATTTTTTTTAATGACTTCCCATATATTATGAGATGATCTCAAAACCTTGAATATGTCATTATCAACTTTCCATAACACATCGCATATACCATACCACACTAAGATAACATGGAAATTCTTATCCATTTCCTACACCGCAAACATCGACACACTCAACTAGTCAAGGACTTTCATGATCCCATATAGAGAAAACTCATTACACCTTCCAAGCTTTGCATACCAACAGGAAATACACTCATTTTCAAACTACGGTAAAGCACTTCACCAACTCTTTCTCCCAATTACATTGCATAAATTAAACTGCTAGGACTGAGTCCTTATTCCCATATCGAGTTACACAACTGTCAGCACTCAAAAGCTTTATTGTACAATATCTGCAAGACTCATTACTCTAAACATATACCAGGAATTAATCGTATTCCTTCACATACCGTTTCGGTTTATTAACAAGTTGATCCATTTACCCAGTTTCCTTTCTTATTCATCCTTAATTTAATATTAGCCATTATTGTAGCACCATGATACATCAACTCATGTTATCACACAAGACTCGTACATAAGGCCACATGGTCTAAGACACAAAGGCCACTTAATACTCTCTCAATATTTCCCAGAAGTACCACATTCTACAATACATTATTTTGGAGAACTCCCCGCAATTTGAATTCGTTATCATTACCTTCCCATACGGTTACATAGAATCCCATCATTCACATAATATAACACAAGTCTTGATCTCTTCTAACGAAACCAACGTCTTTAGCCACATGCACAATCTTAAGACACTTGACTGTTACAAGTAAAATCTTAAACACCGTAAAACAAATTCTCGGGCGTCATTCACCCTCATTCAGCTGTAATTCAACTTTCTTATTGAACAAAACCACTCGTGCCATGTTAGAACTCTGACACCGCAGAACATGATTACATACAAATACAATTAGCTATCTTCCTTTTCTATACACCGAACATTCTTTACCAACATAAGTTCACAACATCCTAGTATTTCTTCATATCTACGAAGCACCATAACCTTTATCAAAATTTCCCAACATACCTAGAGACAAAGCCAATACAGCACACGACAGTGCAATCAGTTAATCAATAACAACCTCCCCAACTTAGTTCGGAGTCATACATCAAAGCACTTTTAGCCACTCATAGCCTTCTTACTCAAATGATGCAACAAAGTTCTAGTTAGATTAAACTCAAGTCATTTACAAGCTTCGACGGAGGTTCGAATCATCAGAAATATTAATTCTTTTGCAATTCTTGCATTCATTCACACACAACACTTACGCCCACTCTTTAGGTGACAAAAATCTTTTCTAAGTCCCAAATTTTCCAAAAATTTCGGCAGAGTTTCCTTTGTAAATTGGCCTATCCACCTGCCAGAAAATCACCAAAACCATCCTAGCAATACATTCACAACTCGACAAGACATCACAATGCATATCGACAACATTAGTCTCAATACTACACAAATCATATTATCATAATTGGTACATGAACATGCATTGTACCTGCTCGAATCGTAACACATATCAACTACCTTTCAATTTCACATGAGAATCAACCCACCTACCTCGCCTCAATTTTGCATTTCAGCACAATACCTTCCACCAGGATACACATAGCATAATCACTTTAGTCTTCCTGAGTTTGAACTCGTTCCACTACACATAAGGTACTTTACCTTCCAATTAAGAGATATGGTAAATATTCACCACGCCCATAGCTCGGGGCTACACAACAGTTTAGATAAGAGTCGGACAATTAACATCTCATCCATTAGTAAGCCTCCCTAATACTCTACAGATCGGCACAAGGCCCCAAACATGGCTACCAGCCCAAATACATATATATAAGCCAGTCTCCGTCATTATACACAGTAATCTATCAATCGGGAAGGATCAAGTCCAAATCCCCAGTCACAATACCACCACACTCGTCACATGAGGCGTGTTCCATCTCAGCACATCACTGTATAGTGCAAATACGGGGTTTTAAACCCTTAATACATTATCTATTGCCACCACTCACAAAATCAGCACCTCGATGCTCAAGTCATAAACAAGGTCCAGCCTCAAGTCATCCTGACTGGCCCAACATGAACTCACAAAGATTATATCTTACCCCTCAATCGGAGAATCACAAACCATCAAGACAATCATATTACTGGGCGCTCGATACGTACACACACGTGTGGAAGTGTAACGACCCGGCCGGTCGTTTTAGAAAATTACGCCCCAATCCCTAATTTAACTGTTTCCCTAAGTACATTTCTGCTATTGTGGTTTGCCGGGAGAGTCGGCCCTGAAATTTTAAGTATTTTGGGACACTTAGTCCCTAAATGAGAGCTTTAAAGCTAGAAAATGATCCGTAGCCGGAACAGTGTTAAGACGATCTCGGAACGAAAATCCGAAGGTTCCATTAGCTCCGTTAGGTTATTTCGGGGTTGGGAGCGCGTTCGGAATGTATTTTGGAGGTCCGTAGCTCAATTAGGCTTGAAATGCAGAAGGTTGAAATTTTGGCGAATCCGAACGATAGGTGAGATTTTGATCCGGGGGTCGGAATGGAATTCCGACAATTTCTGTAGCTTCGTTATGTGATTTTGGATATGTCCGCAAATTTTCAGGTCATTTGGACGTCGTTTGGTCGGGTTTTAGATCGTATGTGCAATTCGGAAAGTTTTAAGAAATTTAGGCTTGAATTCGATATGAATTATAGGTTTTGATGTTGTTAGACGTGTTTTTATGATTGGAGCAAGTTCGTATCGTATTTTGGAATATGTTGGTGGTTTGCATTGGGGTCCCGGGGGCCTCGGGATGAATTCGGACCATCAAACGGGCATTTGAAACTTGGAAAATCTGCAGAAAATGCAGCAGCAGTGCAGCAGAAATTGACCTACGCGTTAGCGAGGCACGTGCCGTGTTCGCGTAGGCCTGGTCAGGTTGGTCATCGCGGTCACGTAGGGGAGATCGCGTTCGCGTAGTTATGGCCTGGGACGTATCGCGTTCGCGTCCAGGTGGACCGCGTCCGCGAAGAGTAAAGTGGGCGGCTTGGAATTTTATTCATCGCGAACGCGTGTGGAGAGCCGCGTTCGCGAGGGGTCGGTTTGGCAATACATCACGGACGCGTGGGATGGCGTCGCGTTCGCGAAGAAGAAGCTGGGCGAGTCATCGCGGACGCGTGAAGCTCATCGCGAACGCGATGAGCAATGGGGTCTGGCAGTGAGCTTAAGTTCAGAACATAACACCCCCGACCCCCATACACAAAAACGTCATTTATGAGCTCCAAGAGAGGATTTTGAAGGGGAAATGCTGGGATATCATCGGGAAATCATCGGGGGTAAGTTTCTTGACCTTAATTCGTTGGTTTATCATGAAATCCGTGATTATTTCACCGAAATTGGAAGATTAAAGGTGGGTTTGAGCCCTAGGCCTAAATGTTAGAAAATCTCTGATTTGAGTGGGCAAATGGAGTCCGATTTTGGTAAATTTTATATGCCTAGACTCGTATTGAGATAAGGAACCCGAATATATAATTTTCGTGATTTTTCGATAAGCGTACGAAAATGCAGGTTTTGGCAACTTGTGGGTTTTGGTGTATTTTGAGTTATTTTGATTGGGTAATGCCCAATTGGCCTATTTTGATGTGATTCTATTAATTTTTATCAGATTCTACACTTGTGGAGGCCGACATTCGCGGCAAGAGAGTTGTTTCATAACGGTTTTGTACCGGAGTCGAGGTAAGTGGCTAGTCTAACCTCGTGTGGGGGACTTTCACCCCTAGGATACTATGTGATACTTTAAATGCGTTGTACGCGAGGTGAGGGGCGTATACAATGCGTTGGTTGTTGACCACATACTTTACTTAAAAATGTTCGATGAGTGATATTCCTGTTTTTAGCTGTTAAATTCAATATTTCTACCCGGTAGCAGTTAGAAAAGCATGATTAGGTAGTATTTAACCGTCTAGTTGCCTAATTGTCTTACTTGAGTTTTCTTGGTAATCGCTGGCGCTGTTTATCGGCGAAGTTATAGTTAAGCATATTATACTTCTCTCTGTGTATTCCTTTACTTGTTGTGAATGTGGACTGCGGGTTCGATTCCCGGAGATCCTGAGATTTATTGAAATGTGGACTGCGAGTTCGATTCCCGGAGATCCTGAGATTTATTGAAATGTGGGTTGCGGGTTCGATTCCCGAAGATCCTGAGATTTATTGAAATGTGGACTGCGGGTTCGATTCCGGAGATCCTGAGATTTATTGAAATGTGGGATGCGGGTTCGATTCCTGGAGATCTTGAGATTTATTGAAATGTGGACTGCGGGTTCGATTCCCGGAGATCCTGAGATCTATTGAGACATGGGCTGCGGGTTCGATTCCCGGAGACCCAGAGGTACTGAGAATGGGACTGTGGGTTCAATTCCCACAGGTCCTGGATTTGTTTTATTGAGTTGGTTATTTGTTGTTAGCTTAATTATAGACAGTTGCAGTAATCATTTTATTGTTGTTATTTTGGAAATTATTATCATTTAAACTGTTTATTTTGTTATCATCATTATATTATTGTTTCTCAGTAGGGCCCTGACCTACCTCGTCACTACTCCATCGAGGTTAGGCTTGGCACTTACCGAGTACCGCCGTGGTGTACTCATGCTACTCTTCTGCACACTTTTGTTGTGCAGATCCAGGTACATCAGAGCAGGCTCGTGCTAGGTGATTTCCGCAGCTTTCTGGAGACCTCGAGGTATGATCTGCCACGTCCGCAGATCCGGAGGCTTTCCTTCTATTCTAATAGTACTAGTTGACATTGTTCTTTATTTCGTTGTTAGATACTCTTTACACATAGAGCCACAGTTGTATATTCTCTTTTAGTCTGTGTTACCGTGGGATTCCGGATCTTGGTAACGTTTTATTTAGTGTGTTGACGGATGTATGTGCCAAGCGGCACGGATTACATACCTTTTTATGCTATTTTTTTTTCGCTGTTTCTTATTTAAGTGGTTATAACTTGTGTATTCCGCAACGTGTTAGGCTTACCTAGTCGTGGGGACTGGGTGCCATCACGACATGTTCACAATTGGTGAACTAGGGTCGTGACAAGTTGGTATCAGAGCTCTAGGTTCATAGGAGTCACGGGACACGGACCGGTTACTTAGAGTCTCGCTGATCGATACGGAGACGTCTGTATTTATCTACGAGGGGCTATGTAACTGTTTAGGAAACTCTTCATTTCTTTTGGATTCCTTGTCGTGAGACATTTTTGGCATCAAATCTAAACTACTGCTTTCTATTCTCTCACAGATAGTGAGGACACGAGCTACTCGCGATGATCAGGTACCCGCGCCCCCTGTTGCCGCCGTCAGAGGCCGGGGACGAGGTAGAGGACGAGGACGCGCCCGAGGTACAGCCACAGCACCCGTGCGCGTTGCCGCTGAGGTGCCACAGGTAGACCAGGTTGGAGCGCAGGCACCTGGTACACCGACTACAGCTGCTACTACTCCAGCACTACAGGAGACCCTGGCCCAGTTCATGAGTATATATACCACTTTAGCTCAGGCAGGACTGCTTCCTCTCGTCGCAGCTACATCTCAGGCCGGGGGAGGGGCCCAGACTCCCGCAGCCGTTACACCGGAGCAGCGTGTGCCAGTGGGACAGGTTCCAGATGTTTTGGTTATGCCTCCTGCCGCCCCAGCACAGCCCGGAGGTGGACCAGCTGCCTCTGAGGACGAGCAGCGTAGATTGGAGAGGTTCAAGAAATATGACCCTCCAGTGTTTAGTGGTTTGGCTTCAGATGATGCATTGGGTTTTCTAGAGGAGTGTCATTGTATTCTTCGTACTATGGGGATTGTGGAGACCAGCGGGGTTTCCTTCACTGCTTTTCAGTTTCGTGGGGCCGCTTATGATTGGTGGCACACGTATGAGTTGGATAGTCCAGAGGAGTCTGCTTCATTGACTTGGACGCAGTTTTCAGATCTGTTTTTGAGGGAGTTTGTTCCACAGAGCCTGAGGGATTCTTGGCGCTCGGAGTTTGAGCGGTTGCGACAGGGCTCCATGTCAGTATCAGAGTATGCTATCAGTTTCACCCGCCTAGCCAGGCATGCACCGGCTTTGGTAGCCACGGTTCGGGAGAGAGTGCGGAGATTTATTGAGGGCCTTGTTCCGCCTATCCGATCCAGCATGGCCAGAGAACTTGAGATAGATATATCTTATCAGCAGGCAGTTAGCATTGCCAAGAGGATCTAGAGTATGCTCCCTAGAGAGCGGAGAGAGAAAGAGGCCAAGAGGTCTCGTGAGTCGGGCCATTTCTCTGGTGCCCGCACTTCATCAGCCGGTCGCTTTGGCAGGGGTTATTCCGGCCGACCAGTTCACTCAGCATTGCCCGCAGCCGGTAGTACTCCAGGTCTTCCAGCACCTCAGGAGCCTTATTATGCTCCCCAAGTTTCCAGTGCACCTCCTGCGCGGGGTCCTTCCAGGGGTCAGACTAGTGGGGGTGAGGCCGGTCAGTCACAGCCACCGCGTCCTCCCAGAGCTTGTTTTGAGTGCGGGGATACTTGCCACCTGGTTAGGGAGTGCCCCAGGCGCTGGAGAGGAGCCCCTCATTAGTCATCACAGCATCCGCGTGGTTCTCAAGGCCAGCTGGCTATCATTCCAGCCCCAGCTGCCACTCCACCTGCCTAGCCAGCCAGGGGTGGGGGTTAGAGTTCCAGAGGCCGCCCTCGAGAGGGGGGACAGGCCAGATTCTATACTATTCTTGATCGCGCTGCGACTGTTGCATCTGATTCTGTTATCACAGGTATTATTCTGGTTAGTCACATGGAGGCATCGGTTCTATTCGACCATGGTTCCACTTTTTCATATGTGTCTTCTTACTTTGCTTCTCATCCTGGGTGTGCCTCGGGATTCTTTGAGTGCCCCCATTTATGTTTCCACTCCGGTGGGTGATTCTTTGGTCGTGGACCGTGTATATCGGTCGTGTTTGGTTACCATTTGTGATTTTGAGACCAGAGCGGATCTATTGTTGCTCGGGATGGTCGATTTTGATATTATTCTGGGCATGGACTGGTTGTCGCCCCATTATGCTATTCTTGATTGTCACGCCAAGACCGTGACGCTGGCTATGCCAGGCATTCCACGTATTGAGTGGAGTGGTACCCTAGATCACACCCCCAGCCGTGTTATTTCTTTTCTCAGAGCTCGGCGTATGGTTGAGAAGGGGTGTGCTGCTTATCTAGCCTATGTGCGGGACGTCGGTATTGACACTCCCTCTATTGATTCTGTTTCTGTGGTACGTGACTTTGCTGATGTATTTCCAGCTGATCTTCCGGGCATGCCGCCCGACAGAGATATTGACTTTGCTATTGACTTGTTGCCGGGCACTCGGCCCATTTCTATTCCACCGTACCGTATGGCTCCTCCTGAGTTGAAGGAGTTGAAGGATCAGTTACAGGAGTTATTGGGCAAGGGTTTTATTCGACCCAGTGTTTCGCCTTGGGGTGCTCCTGTATTGTTTGTGAAGAAAAAGGACGGTTCTATGCGTATGTGTATTGGCTATCGTCAGCTGAACAAGGTTACAGTGAAGAACCGGTATCCTTTGCCCCGTATTGATGATTTATTTGACCAGCTACAGGGCGCACATGTGTTTTCTTAGATTGATTTGCGCTCTGGGTATCACCAGCTGAAGATTCGGGAGCCAGATATCCCGAAGACTACCTTCAGGACCGGTATGGTCACTATGAGTTCCTCGTGATGTCTTTTAGGCTGACTAATGCCCCAGCAGCCTTTATGCATTTGATGCACAGTGTGTTCAGGCCTTATCTGGACTCGTTCGTGATTGTTTTCATTGATGATATTCTAGTATATTCCGGAGCCGGGAAGAGCACGAGCAGCATTTGAGGATAGTGCTTCAGATTCTGAGGGAGAAGCAACTTTATGCCAAGTTCTCTAAATGTGAATTCTGGTTGAGTTCAGTGGCATTTTTGGGCCACGTGGTGTCGAGTGATGGTATTCGAGTAGATCCGAGGAAGGTGGAGGCCGTGCAGAGTTGGCCCAGACCCTCCTCCGCTACTGAGATTCGCAGTTTCCTTGGTTTGGCGGGCTATTACCGTCGTTTCGTAGAGGGTTCTCTTCGATTGCAGCACCTATGACTAGATTGACCCAAAAGGGTGCCCCTTTTCAGTGGACAGACGAGTGTGAGGCGAGCTTTCAGAAGCTCAAGACAGCTTTGACTTCGGCCCCTATATTGATGTTGCCTACAGGTTCGGGGTCCTATACTGTATATTGTGATGCCTCACGAGTTGGACTCGGTGCGGTATTGATGCGGGACGGTAGGGTGATTGCCTACGCGTCGAGACAGCTGAAGGTGCATGAGAAGAATTACCCTGTTCATGATTTGGAGCTAGCTGCCATTGTTCACGCCTTGAAGATTTGGCGTCATTATTTATATGGGGTTCCTTGTGAGATCTACACTGATCACCGGAGCTTGCAGCACTTGCTTAAGCAGAAGGACCTGAATATGCATCAGAGGAGATGGTTGGAGCTACCGAAGGACTATGATATTACTATTCTCTATCATCCGGGCAAGGCTAATGTGGTTGCCGATGCCTTGAGTCGTCAGGTAGAGAGTTTGGGGAGTTTGACATACCTACCAATTTCGGAGAGGCCTATGGCGATGGATGTTCGAGCTTTATCCATGCAGTTTGTTAGATTGGATCTTTCGGAGCCCAGCCGGGTTCTAGCCTATATGGTCTCTTGGTCTTCTTTATTAGATCGCATCAGAGAGCGACAATTTGATGACCCTTATTTGCGTGTCCTCCAGGATAGAGTTCGGCGTGGTGATGCTCGAGATGTTACCATCGGAGATGATGGAGTTATGAGGATGAAGGGGCGCATCCGTGTGCCCAATGTAGATGATCTTCGAGAGCTGATTCTAGCAGAGGCCCATAGCTCGCGGTATTCCATCCATCCGGGAGCCGCGAAGATGTGTCAGGACTTGAAACAGCATTACTGGTGGAGGCGGATGAAGAGGGATATAGTTGATTATGTTTCTAGATGCCTCAACTGCCAGCAGGTGAAGTATGAGCATCAGCGTCCGGGTGGATTGATGCAACAGATTGAGATTCCCGAGTGGAAATGGGAGCGCATTACCATGGACTTTGTATCTGGACTTCCACGGACGGTTAGGAAGTCTGATTCCATTTGGGTCATTGTGGATCGGCTGACCAAGTCCGCCCATTTTATACCGGTGATCACTACCTATTCGTCGGAGCGACTGGCGAAAATCTATATCAGAGAGATAGTTCGGCTACATGGTATTCCAGTTTCCATCATTTCAGACAGAGGCACTCAGTTTATTTCACGGTTCTGGATAGATGTACAGCATGATTTAGGTACTCGGGTGGAGCTGAGCACATCATTTCACCCCCAGATGGATGGACAGTCTGAGCGCACTATTCAGATTTTGGAGGATATGCTCCGTGCGTGTGTGATTGAGTTTGGAGGTTCATGGGATCACTTCTTGCCACCGACTTAGTTTTCTTATAACAACAACTATCAATCCAACATACATATGCCACCATATGAGGCCATATATGGTAGGAGGTGCAGGTCCTCGGTGGGTGGGTTTGAGCCGGGCGAGGCCAGGTTGTTAAGTATAGAGATGGTTTAGGATGCGATGGACTAGGTCAAGGTAATTCAGGATAGACTTCGTGCAGCCCAGTCTAGACAGAAGAGTTATGCGGACAAGAAGGTTCGCGATGTGGCTTTTATGGTTGGCGAGCGGGTTCTACTTCGAGTCTCGCCCATGAAGGGCGTTATGAGGTTTGGGAAGAAAGGGAAGCTGAGTCCCAGATTTATTGGTCCTTTTGAGATTTTGAGGCGTATTGGGGAGGTTGCCTATGAGTTAGCCTTACCTCCTAGTCTAGTTGGAGTTCACCCCGTATTTCATGTCTCCATGCTCCGGAGGTACCATGGTGACCCGTCGCATGTGTTGGATTTCACTACTGTTCAGCTAGACAAGGATCTGTCTTATGTTGAGGAGCCAATAGCCATTCTAGACAAGCAGGTCAGAAAGCTAAGGTCAAAGAATATCGCTTCGGTAAAGGTTCAGTGGCGGGGTCAGCCGGTCGAGGAGGCGACTTGGGAGGCCGAGAGCAGGATATGCGCAGCCAGTACCCTCATCTTTTCACTACTCCAGGTATGTTTTCTATGCTCATTCGAGGACGAACGAATCTTTTAAGGGTGGGAAGATGTAACGACCCGGCCGGTTGTTTTAGAAAATTACGCCCCAATCCCTAATTTAACTATTTCCCTAAGTACAATTCTGCTATTGTGGTTTGCCGGGAGAGTCGGCCCTGAAATTTGAAGTATTTTGGGACACTTAGTCCCTAAATAAGAGCTTTAAAGCTAGAAAATGGTCCGTAGCCGGAACAGTGTTAATACGATCTCCAAACGGAAATTCGATGGTTCCATTAGCTCCGTTAGGTGATTTCGGGGTTGGGAGAGCGTTCGGAATGTATTTTGGAGGTCCGTAGCTCAATTAGGCTTGAAATGCCGAAGGTTGAAATTTTGGCGAATCCGAACGATAGGTGAGATTTTGATCCGGGGGTCGGAATGGAATTCCAACAATTTCTGTAGCTTCGTTATGTGATTTTGGATATGTCCGCAAATTTTCAGGTCATTCGGACGTCGTTTGGTCGAGTTTTAGATCGTATGTGCAATTCGAAAAGTTTTAAGAAATTTAGGCTTGAATTCGATATGAATTATGGGTTTTGATGTTGTTAGACGTGTTTTTATGATTGGAGCAAGTTCGTATCGTGTTTTGGAATATGTTGGTGGTTTTCGTTGGGGTCCCGGGGGCCTCGGGATGAATTCGGACCATCAAACGGGCATTTGAAACTTGGAAAATCTGCAGAAAATGCAGCAGCAATGCAGCAGAAATTGACCAACGCGTTCGCGAGGCACGTGCCGCGTTCGCGTAGGCCTGGTCAGGTTGGTCATTGCGGTCGCATAGGGGAGATCGCGTTCGCGTAGTTATGGCCTGGGATGTATCGCGTTCGCGTCCAGGTGGACCGCGTCCGCGAAGAGTAAAGTGGGCGGATTGGGATTTTATTCATCGCGAACGCGTGTGGAGAGCCGCGTTCGCGAGGGGTCGGTTTGGCAATACATCGCGGCGGCGTGGGATGGCGTCGCGTTCGCGAAGAAGAAGCTGGGCAAGTCAGTGCGGACGCGTGAAGCTCATCGCGAACGCGATGAGCAATGGGGTCTGGCAGTGAGCTTAAGTCCAGAACATATCAGTCGCGGCCTAACACACCAAAACCGCCATTGTTGAGCTCCAAGAGAGGATTTTGAAGGGGAAACGCTGGGATATCATCGGGAAATCATCGGGGGTAAGTTTCTTGACCTTAATTCGTTGGTTTATCATGAAATCCGTGATTATTTCACCGAAATTGGAAGATTAAAGGTGGGTTTGAGCCCTAGGCCTAAATGTTAGAAAATCTCTGATTTGAGTGGGCAAATGGAGTCCGATTTTGGTAAATTTTATATGCCTAGCCTCGTATTGAGATAAGAAACCCGAATATATAATTTTCGTGATTTTTCGATAAGCGTACCAAAAGTCGGGTTTTGGCAACTTGTGGGTTTTGGTGTATTTTGAGTTATTTTGATTGGGTAATGCCCAATTGGCCTATTTTGATGTGATTCTATTGATTTTTATCATATTCTACACTTGTGGAGGCCGACATTCGCGGCAAGAGAGTTGTTTCATAGCGGTTTTGTACCGGAGTCGAGGTAAGTGGCTTGTCTAACCTCGTGTGGGGGACTTTCACCCCTAGGATACTATGTGAACTTTAAATGCGTTGTACGCGAGGTGACGGGTGTGTACAATGCGTTGGTTGTTGAACACATACTTTACTTAAAAATGTTCGATGAGTGATATTCCTGTTTTTAGCTGTTAAATTCGATATTCCTACCCGGTAGCAGTTAGAAAAGCATGATTTGGTAGTATTTAACTGTCTAGTTGCCTAATTGTCTTACTTGAGTTTTCTTGGTAATCACTGGCGCTGTTTATCGGCGAAGTTATAGTTAAGCATATTATACTTCTCTCTGTGTATTCCTTTACTTGCTGTGAAATGTGGACTGCGGGTTCGATTCCCGGAGATCCTGAGATTTATTGAAATGTGGACTGCGGGTTCGATTCCCGGAGATCCTGAGATTTATTGAAATGTGGGATGCGGGTTCGATTCCCGGAGATCCCTGAGATTTATTGAAATGTGGACTACGGGTTCGATTCCGGAGATCCTGAGATTTATTGAAATGTGGGCTGCGGGTTCGATCCCGGAGATCCTGAGATTTATTGAAATGTGGACTGCGGGTTCGATTCCCGGAGATCCTGAGTTATTGAGATATTATTGAGACATGGGCTGCGGGTTCGATTCCCGGAGACCCAGAGGTACTGAGAATGGGACTGTGGGTTCAATTCCCACGAGTCCTGGATTTGTTTTATTGAGTTGGTTATTTGTTGTTAGCTTAATTGTAGACAGTTGCAGTAATCATCTTATTGTTGTTATTTCAGATTTACTCATACCTTGCACTGTTCGATATTATTATCATTATTTCTATTATTCTCGGTAGGGCCTTAACCTTCCTCGTCACTACTCCATCAAGGTTAGGCTTGGCACTTGCCGAGTACCGCCGTGGTGTACTCATGCTACTCTTCTACACACTTTTATTGTGCAGATCCAGGTCCATCTGATCAGACGCACTACCGGTGATCTAGGAGTATTTTCAGGAGACTCGAGGTATGATCTGCTACGTCCGCAAATCCGGAGGCTTCCTTCTATTCTAATAGTACTAGTTGACATTGTTCTTCATTTCGTTGTTAGATACTCTTTACACATAGAGCCACGGTTGTATATTCTCTTTTAGTCTGTGTTACCGTGGGATTCCGGATCTTGGTAACGTTTTATTCAGTGTGTTGACGGATGTATGTGCCAAGCGGCACGGATTACATACCTTTTTATGCTATTTTTTTCGCTGTTTCTTATTTAAGTGTTCATAGCTTGTGTATTCCGCAACGTGTTAGGCTTACCTAGTTGTAGGGACTGGGTGCCATCACGACATGTTCACAATTGGTGAACTAGGGTCGTGACAGGAAGGAATTTTAAAAATTATATCTCAAGTTGAATCAAGTACGCACGATAAGAATTCCAAGAAATGTGAAGTGTTTCCTAAAGGTTCGTAGCCTCCCGAGGATAAGTACGGGCGTCCCCGTACCGATCCACAAGACTCTACTAACCGGCTCAAGACTCATGAGGCCTAGTAAACCTAGGCTTTGATACCACAAATCCGGTCGTGATGGCGCCCGGCACACTGCTAGGCCAGCCTGACCAATCAATAACCATGACTGAGCTAGAAGCTCGCTTCAACCCATTTAAACATATCAAAACATGAAGCAACAGTGATACATATATCGAAAATGGGGAACCAAGTCCCAAAATATGCAAACTCCCATAGACCGAAGGGTCAAAAGTCATGAGCCTCTAATGAACATAAGTGTATAATGGTTTACAAGATACCAAGTGCGGAAAGAAATATCAATACGGAATCAAAAGACCGTAAGAAGGAATATCGGGTCCTGCGGACTCTGCAGCTATCTCGAATATCGTACAGATGTCGCCTCTAACAGCTACCGGATCACTACTGAGAGGTACCTGGATCTGCACACAAGGTGCAGGGAGTAAAATGAGTACTGCCAGACTCAGTGGTAATAAACGGGGGTAAGACAGCGCAGATAAGAAATCCGCAATAAAGCACTATGTAAAGCTGTAATCAAATACCCTGTCACAGAATCAATATCAACTGTACATGTACCAACAAGTACCAGCAAAACAGTATAACAGCTATCAGATGTAGCTAAATGCAATGCAATGCATGATATGACCGCTACGGCGCGTAGCCCGATCCAATTTGGGTACCCGTGCTCACTGTGGGGGTTCGGACTCCGGAGGGGCTCCTACAGCCCAAGATGATATGCTGCAGCGTGTAGTCCGATCCAATATATATACCGCTGCGGCGCGCAACCCGATCCACTACCAGTCAGCTAATATGCAAATACGGCCTCGCAGGCTCAAAAGTAGTTTTGAAAACTCTTTTATCATTTTTCAGTTGGAAAACAGTAATATCAAGTTCCAGAGGTTGGAAATAGCATGACAACAGAAATAGCTACGGACTGGTAGTAAACTAGCATGTCAATATCATCAGACAATGATAAAGATCCTCGCGGGATCCAATAACTAGCTCACGGCCCACAAGTATACTCAACCTTCTAAGAAGGAGGTTCAACAGCTCAAGAGTAGCCAATATCACAATATAGTATGCAACCATCCGAGAAGGAGGTTCGGCGGCTCAAAAATAGCCTAATATCATAACACAGTATCAACAGGTCGGACTAAGCCATAGTCCCCAATCACAATCGACCCCGCACTCACAAGAGAGTACGTGTCTCGCTGCTATACAGCGTCACAAAGTGGTATACCGGGGTTTCGAACCCGCTGGTCATCACCCACATCTATTACTCACCTCAATACGGCGCGATGACTATTCCGTGATGCCCTTGCCACGAGAATCAAGCTTCGCACGCGTAGAATCTGATCAAATATAGTAAATACACATCAAATTAGACCAATGGAATGATACCCGGTCAAAACAACTCAATTTACATCAAAATTCCCAAAGTTGCCAAAACCCGACTTTCGGTACGCTTCTCGAAAAATTACGAAAGTCATATATTCGGAACCCTCATCTCGATACGAGTCCGTACATATCAAGAACTCCCAAATCGGACCACAAATGACCCTTCAAATCCTAAATTTTCGTTTTTGAAAAGTTTACAAATCTTCTCCAATTTCTTCCATTTGATTCACTAATACTTGATGAAAAATAACCATGGAATCATTGAATATAATCACTTTTGGATATAGAACACTTACCCCCATCCATATGGTGAAAATCACTTCGAAAATCGCTTCAATCCGAGCTTCGTAGCGCCAAAAATGAAGAAACTCTCGGACTGCCCCAATTAAAAGCCCAAAGATTTTCGCATCTGCGGTTACTGTTCACCGCAGGTGCGATTTACTGTTCACCGCTTCTTAGGCACTGTTCATCGAAGAAGCAAAAAATCACTGTTCACCCGCTTCTGCGGGTACTGTTCATCGCAGAAGCGAAAATACCAGATTTGCCCCAGAAAATTGCAGCAACTTTTTATTTCACTAAAAATGCTATAACTCAATCATACGAACTCGGAATTTGACGATTCTTTTTCCTATGGCTCCGTAATTTTGATACGGATCCAGTGGTTCAAACAAAACGGAATTTGAATCTTAGTTGCTCAGTGCAACATCGATTTCGCTCGTTAAACAATTAACTCATGTTTCGCGTCAAAAACCCAATCGCGACTTGATGAAATTAAATCAAAATTTCCGGATCAGTCCTATAATTCATTATTTAAATTCTTAATGCCTCGAAATCAAATTTGGATCTCTAGTTCTAAAAATAAACCTTTGGATCATTACATTTATGCTCAAAACGGCAAAAATTTAACCCGTTGGGCATCCGAATTTACCCCGAAGCCTCCGGGACCTCAACCAAAAGTACTAACACCTCTTATAACATCATTCAAACTTGTTCCAATCATCAAAACTCTATCGTTAACATCAAAATTGTCCTTTTTTAACAAATTGAAGCTTAAGTTTAACTTTAATTTCAAAAATTCACATTCGATCAAAAACCCGACCAAACGATGTCCGAATGACTTGAAAATTTGCAGGCATATCCAAATAACCTAACAGAGCTACTGCAACTATCGGAATTCCATTCTGACTCTTGGGTCAAAATCTCACCTACCGTTCGAATTTCGCCAAAATTCAACCTTAGCCAATTTAAGCCTAAAACTACACCGGGCCTCCAAATTCACTTCTGATCGCTTTCCTAGCTCATAAATGACCTCCCGGAGCTGACCGAATCATTAGAATTCAAGTCCGAGCTCTCTAACTCACAAGTCAACGTCCAATTGACTTTTCCCAACTATTCATTCTTCTAAGAGACTTTTTGTCTCATTTCCAACTAAACTCAATCCGAATTGACTCAAACTCGCCAAACATGCATATTGAAACATTAACAAGCATTTAACGAGAATAACAAGGTGATAACTCACATGATGATGGGCCGGGTCATCACAGATAGGCTTCGTACAGCTTAGTCCAGGCAAAAGAGCTACGCAGATTGCATGGTTCGAGATATAGCTTTCATGGTTGGGGAGCGAGTATTGCTCTGAGTGTCGCCTACGAAGTGCGTGATGAGATTTGGAAAGAAGGGCAAACTTAGCCCTAGGTTTATTGGCCCATTCTATATTCTTGATCGTGTGGGATAGGTTGTTTATAAGCTTGCCTTGCCACCTAGCTTGTCAGTTATTCAACTAGTGTTTCATGTATCCATGCTCCGAAAATATCACGGCGATCCATCGCACATGTTAGATTTCAGCACTATCCAATTGGACAAGGATCTGTCTTATGAGGAGGAACCGGTAGCTATTCTAGACCAGCAGATTCGACAGTTGAGGTCGAAGAGTTTTCCTTCTATACAAATTCAGTGGAGAGGTCAGCCTCCTAAAGCATCGACCTAGGAGTCCGAGTTTGACATGCGGAGCTATATCCTCATCTATTCCCTAACTCGGGTACTTCTTTCTTTTGTCCGTTCGAGGACGAACAGTTGTTTTAAAGGAGGAGAATGTGATGACCCAAATGGTCATCACTTATTTTCTCAGTCATTTCGAGCTTCTGAGGCTGTGAAAACTTTATTTTTAGTTGCCTCGATTTGCGTGCACAGTCTGGGCGCGAAGTTGGAAAATCGTTATGTTGCAATATATGAATTATGTGCAACATTTGAATAATTCTAGATCTTAATATTGATATAGTTGACTTTGGTCAACATTTTTGGTAAACGGACCCGGACCTGTTATTTGACGGTCTCAGAAAATCCATAGAAAAATATGGAACTCAGGCGTATGCCCAAAATCGAAATCCGAGGTCCAGAAACCCGGTAAATTTATCTATTTGTTAAATTGTTTTCTGAAAATGTTTAAGTAAAAGGAAACTGAAATTTGACAAAAAAAAGTAATGGTATCGGGCTCGTATTTTTGTTCCGACGCCCGGTACAGGTGCTAAATATGCGTTAAGCGCTTTCTATAAAATTTGTTGAAATTGCACGTCGTTTGACATATTTCGAACCTAAATAGCCAACTTTAGAAGTTTTGAAGTTTGAAATGAAAATCATGAGTTTTGAGGCTCAATTATATGTAATTGATGTTATTTCTGCGATTTGATCGCTCGAGCAAGTTCGTATGATATTTTTAAGTCCATGTGCATATGTGATTTGGAGCCCCGAGGGCTCGGGTGAGTTTTGAGTAGGTCCTGGGAGGACTTATACTTAAAATATCAGATCTGGCAGAGTAGCAGATCCCAAGCGGCCCTGGTGCATTGTTGTGCGGTCCGCGTGGCCTGGTCCAGAGGGTCATTGGTTTGAGCTCAACCAGCGCGGTCGTGCACTAAAACAGTATGGTCCATGCCAGAGCCATATGGCCGCGTGCATTTGTGTGCGGTCCACATGGCCAGGCCAGTGGAAAACCAATGGCCAAAATTTGACCAGCGCGGCCACGATCATTTCTGTGCGGTCTGCGTTGGAGCCACGTGACCGCGTGCATTTGTCTGCGGTCCGCGTGGCCAGGTTCGCTTGTAAGTTTGCTCCCTTCGCCGGCGCGGCCGTGTACATTTTTGTGCGGTCTGCGCCTGTCCTCCATTGCAGTATATGATTCCAAGATAGTCATTTTACACTTTTTCAAAACCTAAAACATACACGGCGATTTTCCAAACAATTTTTCTTCTTCGAAAAGATTGGTAAGTGTTTTCTAACTTATTTTCTTCACTTTTTATCATCTTTAAACATAATTTCAACTTCATCACAAAGATTTTAATGGATGAATTTGGGAATCTAAGGTATAATTAGGGATTTTACATTTGGGGGTTTTGACCCCAATTCGAGGTTTGATTCCAAATAATTTGTATATCTGAGTTCATGGGGGAATGGGTAATCGATTTTTGGTTCGAACCTCCCATTTTGACCACGTAGGCCCGGGGTCAATTTTTACTATTCCGGAAAGAATGTTGTAGAATATATTTTTAGCCATTTGAACTAGTTTGTTAAGTAGTATTGATGATATTAAATCAATTGTGCATAGATACGATTGAATTGGAGCCAAATTCAAAAGGAAAGGGTATTGCTACGGATTGAATTGACCATAAACGTTCGAGGTAAGTGTTTCATCTATCCTAACTTGAGAAAATATGAGTTGAGTTTATGTGCTAATTGCTATGTGTGGAGTCCGACGTATAGGCATGGGGACGAGTATCTATACGTTGGGGGTCGAATATGACCGTGAGCCTTAAATGGATTAAACTTGTGATATTTATATGTGATTATATGAAAGGAATTATTATTGGTGTAATACCGGTAATATGTATACATATTGTTGATTTAATTATTATTGGTTTCACACCGGTAATATAAATATTATTGATTAAAGATTATTGGTTTCATACCGGTAATATATTATAAAAATGGATCGTGTGGCAGGCTGGCCACTTATATTTTATAAAAAGGGATCGTGTGGCACGCCGTCCACTTATATATTATAAAAAGGGATCATGTGGCACGCCGACCACTTATATATAGGATCGTGTGGCACGCCGATCACTTATATATTATGAAAATGGATCGTGTGGCACGCCAACCACAATTTATATGATCATTGGCATTGGACATAGTTGCCAGTAGCCTAATATTGAATTGGGAGCGAGTGGTACGCCTATCACGCGATATGGAATGAAATGGGATTGGGTTGCACGCTGCAACAAAGATAAATTTATTCCATTGTTCATAATATTTTTCTAATATTATATTTTGATGTTGTACCATAGCATGTTCTTTTCCTATAAATATTCAATATTGTTTCCTGCTATTTGGTGGTGTATATATATATATATATATATATATATATATATATATATATATATATATATATATATATATATATATATATATAACTGCACAGGTTTATGGGAGTGTCTGGTCCTAGCCTTGTCACAACTTTGTCGGGATAGGCGAGACACTTACCAGCACATGGGGTCAGTTGTGCTGATGCTACACTCTGCGCTCTTTTTGAGTAGATACAGGTTACGGACAGTAGCAACAGCAGTAGTGCGATTGTTGATATTCCGACCACCGAGGCTTCGAGGTAGCCTTGCAGGCGTCCGCATGACTCGTTGTCTCTTCTATCTTTACTTTATAGTTTGTTATCTCATGTATTCGAGATAAACATTTGATATTTTTTTCAGACAGTTATGTGTATTATTCTTAGAAGTTCGTGAGTATTGTGACACCAGTTCTTGGGTAGTGTATTATGTTTGGGTTTTTCGTATCGTATCTATAATTTGTTAAGTCTTCCGCCAAATTTATTTATTCCGCTGAAATCATAATGTTATTTTCAAATGTTTAAAATAAGAGTTGTAATAAATGGAAATGTAAGTATAAGTTGGCTTGCCTAGCTGCCATTAGTAGGTGCCATCACGACTCCCGGTGGTGGGAAATTTGGGTCGTGACACATTCATAATTTGATAACACACGATCTATTCTTTCTAAAATATTAGCAGTATTATGTCTATCTTTTGTCCACGTGTAACGACTACCCTTGTACCCTAAATCTATGAGAAAGCAGTAATTAAAACAATCTAGTAAATTATTGGCTCGTTTATTTTATTGGAAGACCTCCAAATTTATCAGAAACATGAATAATTTCATTGAAATCACCCCTATCAACCAAGGTCCTTTATAATTATCAAATATACACTTAAGATTATCCCACAAGGTAAGCCTATTTGCTAAATCATTACTAGTATATATTGCACTAAATAAAAAAGTAAAGGGTAATGGACTAACCTGGATATGGCAATGAATTTCTTGAGTAGATGTACCAACATGTGCAACATTTAACAATGCAGCATTCCATAGTATAACTATCCCCCCTAGATGACCTATAGCTGGAACTTCTATCATACCAGTAAATTCAAAATTATCCTTTAACACTTGGTGAGACTGAGAATGGGTTCTAACAAGACAACTAGTGCTGGCCTGTTAAAATCCAACAAAGACCTAAAATTTCTTCTAAACTACACAGATTGACTACCCCTAAAATTCCAGATTATGAAATTTATATGATTATCATTCAAAACAAAAAAGTCAGAACTAGACTGTCTTGGGCGTAATGTCAAAGTTGGAAGGAAAACATGGCATATTTGCCTACTGTTGGATTTGTTGTTAGCCTTAGCCCGAATGAAGTTGAGATGAGATTTTGTGGGCACCTTATGAATATCTTTCTTTCGAATTCTTCCTTTTGCACGAAGACCTTGATTTCATTCATGCATGTATAAATTAGTCCGGTCTCTCTGTTGTAAGCAATGATTACGTCTAATTCTGCATGTAAATTCTACTCCTGCTCTTCTTGTTCTGATTGATTGTGATTGTTCGGAGATGGAGAAGGAGTTGGTAGGGTTTGGACATGTGGGGTTACTGGGCTCAACAGTGGGGTGTGAAGTTGTGTCTCCCAATATGGTTGAATCCAAGGAATATTGGGGGTTGGAGGTGGATAAAAAGGCATTCGTATGACATTGGGATGAAGAGCGATCTGCTCCCAGACTAGAGAGTGGGGAGGCAGTGCCTAGAAAGGTGCTATGTTTTGATCTTGCATCATTGCCCAATGATAATGAGCAAATATCTTCGTTCCCAGTCGCATGCCTTCTGCTACTATTTGGGCTAAATCCCTCGGGTGATTTATGAGAATTGCTACATCCTGCTGGTTCACTTGCATGGTGAGGGTTAAGGTATGATTGTGCAACCCCGCTTCTAGCATAGATGGTAGATACATCGGTGCTTGGGGAGTGTGTGCTGTGTAGACTACTGAATTTCGCTCCATTGTGAGATGTTGTGGTGGTTGAGAGAAGTGTGTGGGATTGTGATGGAGTTGATGGGAAGTCTACGTAGGAGTATTTCGTTTGCTTCTCATGTGATTTAGAAAGTTGAAGAGAAATATTTTTTGAAGTAGTAAAATTTTGAGGAAGGGACAAAGATGTTTTGTTTATAAGGGGTGTAGTTACAGGCTTAGGTATGTTTTGAATGGTTAGAGTGGCTGGTTGAAAAGATTGACATGAAGGTAAATTGTTTGACTTGGAAATAGAGGTGGACTCTTCATTATACCCTAGTTGCATGTCATTATTAGCTAGATATGAAGGGGTGGAGTTAAGATACATGAATATTGGTCATTTAGGTCTTGTAGTGCAAACTGTGTATTTGATTTGTTTTGCATGTAGGTAGTAGTATCGTGGCCAACTGCATGGTGAGAATTAGGAGGAGAAGTGGCGTGAACTGTTAGGTTTAATTGGACTCCACTCTTGTGTACCTGAGTGGGGTTTAAATGTTGACCCAATATATTATTATCAATTATAATACTAGGTAGTAGACTACCCTTTTTGGTATTAGTTTCTTCCACTAATAAATCAAACTTATTATTAGTTAAAATATGGTTATACAAATCATTTACCCTAGAGTTATGATTAACAGTATTTCCTGCATGATTTAAAGTTAATTGAGTAAAAGGAAGATTATTAGGATTAATGATAGTTGCTTACCATTTGGTCCATCCTTTACCTCATCAGACGGATTTTGCATGGTGCGAGATGGTTTTGTGTTTGCATGTTTATTAGAAAATTGGACTAGCTTCCAAGATTCTTGTGCATCTGCTGAAGTGTCACTCTTATTCTGTTCTTGTTTGGCATTACCAGATGAAGGTGCTACCTTTCAGGTGGAGGGACATGTTCGTTGGTTGTGACCCATACAACCACATGTAATACACAATAAATTTAGACCTTCACATAGAATTATTTGTTTATGATCACCAATGTATAGATGAGATTTTAATGGCTGGTTTAATAAAACTTAAACACATACCAAGCATATTGGCCTCGAGTAGTATTAGAAGTACAAACATCCATGGATAAAAATTTGACAACTTTCTGACCCAGCTTCTTTAAAATATGATAATCGTAGAATTCGGTAAGTAATTCCGGCAATCGCAACCATATAGTTGAAGATGTGAGTTGTGTTTTTGAAGCCTTAAATTTTGGTTCCCATTTTCGAACATATAGGAAATGATTTAGAATAAACCAAGGGCCTCCTTGTAAAGCATGAATTTTATTTTCCTCATTTTGAAATTTTAAGAGGAAATAATCTGACCCTAGGTCAATTAAAGGGAGATTTTCAATGGGTTTCCATAACGCATACAACCTTTGTCGAAGTATTTGGTGTTCCACTTTACGGTCATACACTTTTATAATAACTGCATGTTCCCAAGACTTATAGAGCCTATATTTTTCCTCTACGGATAAAGAAATGAAGTTTGAGGAATCAGTTTGGGCTTCTAACTCTTCGTTGTATTCAAAACTATCTATGTGTAATGGTGAGGAAATATTCTGTGTGAGTTGGGAGTTATGTGTGTTTAAAGTTTGGAAGTAAGATTTTGGTTGCTTGATAGACTCAAGCAATTTTTTTGGTGGGTCAATGTTCATGGCAGTATTCATAATAGTAGTAGTAAGTATTTCATTCAATGGATGTGCGGAGGAGAAGCCCCGATGCCCCAGTGAGGAGTTGTGAGCGGCTAGCGGTGGTCGCTATGAGGCGAGGCAGAGGGAGGCCTAAGAGATACTGGGGAGAGGTAATTAGGCAGGACTTGGCCAGTATGCGAATTTCCGAGGACATGGCCCTTGATAGGAAAGTTTGGAGGTCTAGTATCAGGCTTGTAGGATAGGGGCTTTTAGAGTTTTCGTACTCCTTTCCGGGGTGGGTGAGGCGCGGTAGGGCCACCCATAGAGGATTAGTCTGCTTTCTCTTGTGGTAGTCATTTCTGTTTGCTACTGTTTTAATATTATTGCATGTCAATTTATTTATGGTACATATGTCTCTTATGTTTAGTTAATTATTTATGTGATATATGCCGGTGTAACTAATGTTGCTTTTGTTTTTGTTTTTTGTTTGCCTTTCTTTTCCCTGCGCCGAGGGTCGATTGGAAACAACCTCTCTGCCCTTTTGGGTAGAGGTAAGGCCTGTCTACATATTACCCTCCCCAGACCCCACTTTGTGAGAATATACTGGGTTATTGTTGTTGTTGTTGTTGTTGGAATTGGTTGAGAAGAAGAGTTGTCAGGTGGTTTTGGGGGATAGAAGTTGAAGGATGGTATTGTTGAGAGGTGTTTATTGGGAGTGTTTCTTGAGACATTGTTAGTCTTTTTTCTTTTCTTGTCTTATTATTTACCTTACATGTATCTTATTTTAGCAACTGATACAAATATGGCTCTTAATTCTTTTTTATTTTGTCCTACTGGACTAAAATATTTGAAACTTACCTTGGTTAATGCCCCTAATTGGACTTTCTCAAGTATTACCGAATACTTTTCCATTAAAAGAATTCAAATTCCACAACGAATTGTTCACGTTCCCGACGTCTCTTTTTAAGTCCAATACCAAATGAAAAAATTATAGCCCATGTCACTTGGCTTAATAACCCAACAAAAAATGGCTCATATTTGAAGCTATTACCTTATATAACTCATGTTGTACATAACTTGAAAGAAACTTTTCAACCTTTAGCCCACTATTAAAGACATATTTTTAGGGTTTTTATTATTTTCTTCTTTCTTCATTCCATTCTCTCTCTCACCGCCTCTTATCTTTCTCTCTAACCCACATAGATCCCTCATCCTCTACCAATCAAAGACTGCCACAATCACCATTCTATCCAGAAGGAGTTTCTGTTGTTGTTTTTACTTCTTCATCATCTTAATTTTCTTAATCCTCTTATTAATTGTTGTTGGTACCATTCTATATCTCTTGTTTGATCCAAAACTCCCTATTGTTTGAATTGTTATACAGCGAAAATGTTGTTGTAGTAAGAGATGGATTAAAGAACAAAAGTTTGAAGGTTTTTGCTGATGTTAGAATTGGTTTTGGAATTGGATTTAGTGGTTGGAAAAATCAAACAATTGTGTATATAGATATTGAGAATTCATCCTCTAACCCAAATAGCTCTCAAACTTGATTTTGAAGGATTTGCACCAACAAACAACCACTAATTTTGGAGGATTCTGAAGTTTGAAGTTCAAGTAATTTTGGAAGATTTTGAAGTTTGAAGTTCTGGAAAATCATTACTATGTAGCAGGTTGTATCGACAATGTATAATAGTGTATAATTGTGTATATGGATATACAGACACCTCTTATACACTATTATACATATTTATACAAGTTATACAATATTTTATAACTATGTATAAATATGTATATTTGTATATAATATTGTATAAATATATAGTTTTTCAGTTTATAAGGATGTATATACATTGTTAGCGTGTTCTCTACAGAAATTTGACACTTCCTTCTCTTCTTCTTTTTCGTTTGGAGGGATTCTACAATTTATTTACCAAGTTTTTATTTTTCTTTTATCCTGTTGGAAGTGTTTGGATTTCTTACCTTTAGATAATATGAATTATTCAGTATTTTTGAGTTGGGTTTGTGGCTGATTTGCGAGGCAGCAGATTCTAAAATGTAGAACAATAACTGGAAAGAAAGTTTATTCAAATTCGATGGAATATAGATAAAAACAACCATGGAGTATGTCAACTTCACCAAGAAGTGAAACACGTCGTGTCAAAATACATGCCTTTTAATTAAATTCAAGACTTAAGCCTTTAACATCTACGAGGAACCTTAATTTTACATTGTTTAGGCAGTTTCATAACAGCTTCAGGTTTGTGAAGGAGAAAAATAAGCTGTCTTTCAAAAATTAGCCTATTATTTTTTGGGCTATAGATTTGTAAAGTGATATCTAGGCTATTATGTTGCAAGTCAGGTGTGTGAGTTGTATTTATGTGAAATTATCCCATACCAAATTGGTTTTACATAATAAAACTTTTACTATTTATATACATTACGTAAATAAATAATAATTATGAATATTAAATATATATCACATATATTTTTCAACCAAGAGATATATTTTAATTTTCTATTCTAAATAAAAAACTTTTAATTTGTTCACAATATTAATTCTATCCTCTGTTAAATTTATTTGATTAATTAAATTCTTTAATTTAATTATCAAATAATTTAATTAATCCTTTAGCAAAGATCAGAACACTCGTTAGTATGCGACCTCATAGGTTCAATACTAAGCCGGTAGTAAATTGACCACATCAATATACTAATCAAGGGTGGTGTCTAGCAACACTCCTTAACAACCGATAGCATGAAATATATAATTTACTCTCAAGAACCAGTAGAAGAATAATGTAGTAATTCCCTCTGTCCTTATTGCTCTCGATCACCCTATGATATGGTTCAACTGTCAAATCCTAATAGGCGACCAACTATTTGTTCATTTCAGGTATAATCGACCATTGAATGACCTAAGAAACTCTTTTCTTCTTTCATTCAATTACCCTGGCCAAGGTTTTAATTTGGTCATTTATAATTCATGACAACATGGAGGTTAAACTCATTACCATGAGTTGACAAATTCTATCTTGATCAATTACTATTTCTACAAGTATTCAATCGTATCCAATATCCTTTCAACTATCGTCCTAGGGCCATAGGTGTCTAGTATTAAAGCACAATAAATAACTTGTCAACTACTATGACGGTCTCAAGTCAAAGGAAACTCAGCTCTTACATCACATTTTTCAGGAGAATATCATATTGATAATTATGGTAATTCTAACCATTAGAATTATCCAATGAGTCGGTTCAATGATTATATCTCTATATGCATCCTCTATCTATATGATTCAGTTAATGAGATCAACTAATCTTTATCCCATAAAGACAATCACATAAATATTGATCTAACCAGATTACTAATGTCCAAATTAATAATCCTATGATCAAGAACAAATTTAGATTAAATTGTAAGAGACTTTGCTCTTATTATCATGATCTCTATCACGATGACAAATATCAAAATTTAATTAATGACCTTATCAAATTATTCAAACAATTAATAATAACTATGATAAAAGAATGCCATATATTTTTATATCAAATAATGTTCACAAAAATATTTTCAAATCATCAAATATGAGAATGGATCTAGGGCATATCTACTACTCCATCCGTTTCAATTTATATGAACATATTTCCTTTTAAATTCGTGCCAAAAAGAATTACCTCTTTCCCTATTTGGGAATAATTTAATTATCTTTATACAATGATTTATAGTCACACAATATATATATATGCTTCATTTTACACCACATGTTCAAAAGTCTTCTCTCTTTTCTTAAACTCCGTGCCTAGTCAAATGGGTTCATATAAATTGAAACGGATGGAGTACATCCCTAACAGAAGTTAGCAATAGCCTTATTCTCATATTGGCGGAATTAGGGTTGTTTGTCTTCTTATATGATCACAGACTCTCGAGATAATTCATATTTCAAGACTAGCTATAATTATAGCTAAATTAAGTTTAAAATTTATTTCTTTCACCGAGCGGCGGAGGGTGTTAAGTAGGGGCTGAGAAAGAGCATTAGTCGCATGTTCGAATGAACTTAGTTTAAACCTTGTATTCGTATTAGAAAATTACATAAAATATGTCTAAATATTTATTTAAGAACCAGTTACTAAGCCAAACTATGAGTTTGTGATAAATTAAGAATTTATAAACTTCAAATGCTAGCTTTGTCTTTGGTATTAAGGTGTCCCATATTTATTGAGGGATAGTTTGTTATATGGTCTTGGGCAAGAGTTGGAGTCACTCGGCCATCAATTATCTACGTCATGTGTTGGAGTCACTCGGCCGCCAATTATTACATTTGGCCCATTGTTTCCCATTAAAACAAGGAATTTGCCCTAAGATAATAATAAATCCAAATTGATACTATTTGTCAAGTGGCCATGTAACGACCCTTGTTTTTGTTTTTTTTCTTGGAAAGTTCCTAGGAAACCAGTAATCGCTATCTTTCGGGCGAGTATTGGATAATTCAATGACTATATATTAGTTCGTAAATCACACAAGAGATATAAATCGAATTAGGTACACCAGTGCGACGAACTTTAACTGAGGAGACTGTTTTTTAGAGGAGACCGATGGTGAAGAGAATTTATCTCGGATCTTTCATGTGGGAAATCACTCACTCAACTATGTTAGTCTACTCTGGCATGCTTGACTTTAAAGTAAGTCTTTGGTGAAGGCTTCCTTTTTGTCATTTTTCTCCCTTGTTCAGAGCAAGTTAGTTCTATAAATAGGGGAGAACATTATTTCCCTTTTCACAGCAAACAATTGAAACTCGAAATAGTTCATCAAAATGTTTTCCAAAATTATTCTTTTTCTTTGCTTTTCTTTGGCTATTTTGCTAATAGTAATATCCTCACAAGCTGATGCAAGGGAGATGTCTAAGGCGCCTGCTCCAATAACCCAAGGTTTATTTACTTCTTCAATCTATTACTAGTAGTTATTTTCACTTTTAACATTTTAAATATTCATGTAACATTTTGCTTTTAATTTTGTGATCTAAATATGTCATAATATTTTATACAAAAGTCTCATTAATAAATAATATATCAGAATTTCAGAATTAAAAAATTATTAAATGTTGGTGGCATTCTTTGCTTAAGAGGATTTAAAAGGAAAATAAAACACATGATTGAAACGAAGGGAGTAAATGTTTACATAAGTATTATTATTTAACATTTTGCTGAAAGTTAATTAATGGACATTTTGAAACTTTCTGAGACATTCCACATCTAAAATATTTTGTTATCTTATGTTATCCCAACACCGCATAAGTTTCTTCTTTTTATCTTTATTGAATTTGATAAGTACCTCGTATAATAGTTTAAACTCTATAGCTGGAGTGGGGACACTTCAACTTAATTATTTATATTTCACCATTATTTCTTACATGCCGCCATGATTCTTTTTTTGGTCAAACACGTGGAAATATATTTATTTTTGAGTGGCGATAAGACTATCCAAAACTTTGTTTCAGCCAATTGTGTGATCAAAAGAACAACAAATTTAGTGTAATTTCAAAAATAACGTGTGGGAAGAATAATATTTACATAAATCTTACCCTTACTTTTATTATTTCTGATAGTTCCTCAATTAAAGGATGAAAAAGTAATAGAAATAAGCAGCAATACCAACAAAATAACAAGATAATCAAACTGACACAACAGTAGGTTGTGAGAAAAATCTGAAAATAAGAAAATACTTTGTGACTTTTTTTTTTTTTTTAACTTTGTATACTGTAGGGTACTTTGTTAGATAATAGCGTTAAAAATTTAATGAAATACATGTACAAATTATTACTCCCAAGAGTAGTCGATTTATGTGATAGTATTTGATTGGATATAAAATTAAAAAGAAAATAAAAGTTATGGTTCTTATATATATATATATATATATATATATATATATATATATATATATATATATATATATATATATATATATATATATATATATATATATATATATATATTTGTGAGGTTATAAATTATATTCCATTCGGTCTACTTTTATTGGATATTTCGGTTTTTTTGTTGTGATTTATAATATTTAATTTTTTCAGATATCATAAAAATTAACTTTGTTTTTCTAAGTTGCTCTTATAGTAAAGAGTCCGAGAGTATTTGTTATATTTTTAATGAACAAATTAACATTAAAATGATTACTTTTATTATTAATTAATATTAAAAAATAAATACTTATTATGTGCGAAAATGACAAAAAAGAATGGACCAAAAGGAGTATCATTTAAAACTATTAGACCTGACAATCTAAACTTAAGTAATGAGATGATGGAAGAAACATACTAGTTTATCTGCCTTTATTTTGTGTATTTTTTTTTCTAAAGATGCTGTTACGGAAAGCACGCTTAATTATCTCTGAATGAAACATTTTGAGGGATATATTTATTCTAATTACTGATCAATTTGTTTCAAAAATAATGAATCTTTGCTATTTTGGGAGTGGAACAAAGTTTTGTCTGACTCTATTTTTCTCAAATAATATTTTAAATATTTAATTGATAACTACTATAACTTATATATTTTGTATGTAATTTTTAAATTTTTTTTAAAAAAAATTAAAGAATCTATGAATTCACATAAAAACTTTGTCAATTTAACTCTTGTACTCCAAAAAGATTCAAACAAATTGAAATAAATGAGGTATTTGCCAGCAACGTAACACTGAAAATTATTGACATAAATTTCCCTTTTTAGGTTAACCTATAGCTAATACAAAATTAACTTTTTTGCAGCAGTGGATTCAAACAACATTAGTGATCAAGCGGGTTCAGGATTTGCTCGGGCACTTCGTTGTTTGGCTTGCAAATGTTGTGTTAAAAACTAGAAAAATGATATTGTATAGCTGCTTTTAAAAAAAAAAAATATATATATATATATATATATATATATATATATATATATATATATATATATTCGACTATCAAATATTATACTAAGTTTTTGTATGGACTAAAAGTAATAATACCCCAAAAAACACCCACAACATTGTGGTACTTATAAGTATTAGTTTGTGTATTGTTTTACATGCTTCCGGCTGTCTTTCAACTTTGTGGCACTGTAATTTTAATTCTTGACAATAAATAGTACTACTAATTTAGAATTCATGTTTGGCTTTTATGATCGAACGAGACGGAATGATTGGTCGTCAAATCAAAATATCGAAATAAGGACTATATGAGAGTACATATGATGTCTTCAAGTTATAAATATTGGGTCCGAAATCTTTTTAATAATTTTTTGGACAAAACTTACATTTTTAATGTTAAAAAAAAGTTATATAAATAGCTATTTCGCAGTATAACACTGCGAATTACCTTAATGGAAATTTTGCCGTTAAAACAATTCGCAATATAATACTACGAATTATAAAAAAAAATTACATTTTTTTTGTAATTCACAATATAATTATAGTTAAAAAAATTTTTATTTCGCATTACTATTGCGTGTTATTAAAAAAAATTAGCAGTACATATAACAATATTCAAACACATAAAACATAGTACTATATTACGAAATAATTATTAAATTTTTCTACAAAAAATAACTTTTTCCACATGGGTTTTATCGTTTTCACAATTAACAATTTTTTTTTTTGTGTTATTGGTTGCTAAAATCTGAGTTTATTTTCATTTGCAACATCTTTTACTTTTATCATAATTAAAATATGTCGAAATCTGAGTTATTTTTTAAAAACAAATTATCTAGTAAATTATTGCTAGGAAAATTGTTTATCTTGTCAAGTATTTTGATGCAAAACTCTTAATCTTATGCGTGCCGCTTATGTCGCTTTAAATAAATAAATAAATAAATAAAAGAATGCAACAAAGCTGGGTTGCCTCCCAATAAGCGCTTGATTTAACATCGCGGCATGACGCGAATCAATTTTTGCCTCCACCTTTAACTTATGAATTGAGCCCCCAATTTGGCTTCAAGTATTCGGTTATGCTCCATGGGTGGTGGAACATATAATGTGGACCAAGCAACTATTGTACTATTTTACACTTCTTGGCTTTTAGATGAGGTATTTAGTCCTGTCTTTCTGGAAATAAAAAATCCATAATATAGGCACCTTGTTGCTCATTCCTTGACTTCCCAATCGGCTCGGATGACTCTATTTACATATTGCCATCCCAGGACAATGTAGAAAAATATTTGGAATGAGGGCCAATGCGCTCAAACCCATGAACTTCAGGACTTTCAACATCCTCAACATCAATGATATTAGAGTGAACAAAACTTGTATCCTCAATGTCCTTGACTGACTCTAGTCTCACTTCTTCAGCATTGACATCCTCAAACTATAGTTGGCTAGGTTGTTGATGTTCTACTCTGACCTCCTGAATTAACACCTCCAATTCATGTTTTTTTTGGCTACTATCCTCAATATTGGTTTGTTGAGTATTAACAACTCCAACCACTTGACTCAATTGAGCCTCCAACTTACAAATAGTTGCCTCTTGCCTTTCTATGTGCAATTGTTTCTCATTGTTTTGTTCCATAAGGCACTTTAACATATTCTTGATCTCCTTCAGGTCCACATTCCCATGTTCTTTGTCCCTGTTAAGCTCACAAGAAAAGGTAGAACCATCATAGTAAGAAATATAAGCACAACCATAAAAGTGATTATTTTTACCACTACACACATCACACACATTCCACAAACAAGATTGAGTTGGTGCACATAACTCTCTCTCGGGAACGTTTTGAGAATTCTGCCACAAGTGGTTTCCTTCACAATATGTATGGAGATCAATAGAACAATTATCTACACCTAAATTCCCACAATTCCATTATCACACCTCCTTTTTCGCTACTACACCCCATGAAGGGTATAATAAAAGGAGTTTTTTCAATTAAAGGACAATCAAAATGGGATTCGTTTATTAAGAGATTCAGAGTCGCCACTTGGGAGATTTATGGTGTCCCAAGTCACCGGTTTGAATCCCAAATCGAGGAAAGAGTTTGACTCTGTATTACAGTTGCGAACTAGCAAGCCGGATAAGAAATTTTATTAACCCGGTAGAAGGTGTTAGGCACTCCCGAGTTTTGTGGTTCTTGCACGGTCGCTCAACTGTTGTATTTTATTTTATCTGATTTCAATACATGCTCTATTCTATGTGCCTTTTATTAATAGCCCGCTTTTATTATATATTCATTTTTTAATAATAATTACAACTTCATGAAAATGCATCTCGAACCACGTCGCATCAGTGCACCCATGGCTTTTGACACACTTTAACTTCGTTGAGATTTAGATTTGGGTCACATAAATATGCACCCGTATTTAGGAAGGTAATATTATTAAAATATGCGCCTAAATCAACTACTTGTTTATTACCTTTGGGGAAGACTATGAAATTCGCTAAACAGTCCGCCCGAAATCTAAGTATTTTATATAGCATTTATTGAGGGCCCTGTATTTTGTATTTTATTTGGCGAGGATCATCTCATTTTATTTTAAAGTGAACCTAAAGTAAACTACAATTTTCTATTCAATCTTGTCTCTAAAATAAAAGGAAAATCCTACTTAATTGAAGAGTCCAAAACCTTAATACAATTGCAAACAATTAAGCCCAAGAGTTGCATAAGTAAAGCAAACCATTTTAACTAACAGCCCCAAATTCAGCGTTCAGGGACGGGACAGACTGGGCCTCAAAGCAGCCCAAATGCACGACAATACATAAGATGGGACTGGTTTCAGTAAAAGTGGGCCTGGTTTCAACCTTTAACTCCTTGCGAATTAATAGGTCATTGAGTCAAAATGCTCATCAATGAAGCTTTAAAGGATTCACTTATTACTGATGATCTATTACTTATTTATATTACACCAATTTGCCTCAAAAGATGTTCATAAGAGTCATCCTGATTTGTTAAAAATGAATGAACGTAATAACTCAGACTAACGTGAGAATACAGGACCTTCTTTGTTTGTTGAATGTGCACAGTTGTGAATAAATGACTCACAGTCCCAACGTTACTAACATCGGGCCTGGTTTTAAGCATATTTATGAACCCGTTAATGGGAAAATAATTAAAACTAACAGGAACTATTAACTTCAACCTTTGCCCAGAATTGTCAATATTAACGTTGAAATAGTGAACTCAGAGGAACCTACTGAACTTATGGACCAAATTGATAAACAACCATTCCCAAACAAGTTGGACCTATTGTCATTAAGCACCTGCTGAAAACCCACGCAGTTTATACAGTCCAAAGCCAATCAGAACAAGTGTAAGTTTAGTAATATTGATCAAGTCGAACATAACACTAAGCTAAATTATAGTAATACTGAACGATTCTACCAATTAACAACCTTAACAGTCCAGAATTAGTTCAGTTAGACAGCACCCAAATTTCAAATAATCAAACTATTTTACAAATTAAAATTGAATAGAGATGAAATGAATTCAAAATTCGACTTCAAATAGCAGTTCGAACAACATTTCTTCATGTATTCCCAAACCAAATTTATACAGATCCTTCAAGTTCATAAGAGGTCAAAATGTACCTAGAAATGTAAGATCACAAGAGAGAATGGAGAGGTCAGCTAGGTAGCAACAGATGAGGCAATCACAGCCAATCCCATGCAACAACAAAGAACCAAACAGAGGTAATTTGACCCAACACAGCTTCACAATGAACCCAGAAATGCACACAAAGGATAATAGCTAAAAGAACACTCAAAATTGATTCCAACAATCAATCTTAACTTGAAATCATCCCAAGGAACTCGAAATTGAACTTAAAATACTCCTGGAACTTTACTGTTGGATTGCTCAACTAAAAACCCACTTAATTTGACTTAAACTCAAACAAAATGAACACTAACTAAAGCTGGAATTGAATATATGAATCAACATTCAAATACATAAAAATCAACTTAGAATTTCCAATGGAATAATATTCTATTTTTTGGATTTTCTGTTATTTTTTTGGTTTTTTGAAGGTTTTGAAATTTGAATCTTAGATTTGAAATTGAAGAGAAATTTTTGGGGGAAATTTGGAGGCTGAGAACTTTCTCTTGAAGGCACTATTCATTGCCTTTTATAGGCCAAATGAGGGCAACACCCAGATTGTTATTTACACTATAGGTCCCTCCCTTTTTATTCAAAGAACCCCCTTATTTTCTAACTTGTTGCTCAAGTAAGTACCTCTTATTTGCTGAAATCTATACTAAAGTCTATTCTAAAATCCTATACTACCTTTTCCCTACTTTGAAATTACTATTCCTAAAGAAACTACCTTTTTTCAATGCCCAAACTACCCTTCTTACCTCCTACAATAACTGCTCAACCAAAACCTCTTCAGCTGTAATACAAACTAAGTCCTAAAACTCTAATAAAGCGTCCACTTGATAATAACTAAACTGAACAACTAATTAAGCTAATTAATCAAAGAACAAACTCAGTATGGACTTCAATTTTAATAAGAAACAATGATTTATATAAAAATTCATTCAACTGAAACCAATCAATTAAGCTAATTAAACCTGAATTAACACCTAACAATTATACTAACGATTGACTAACTAAAATTAAACAAGGGCTAATTAAACTTGTATTAACACCTAATCGACTGACTGACTAAAACTGAACAAGACAAAAACAAGCTAAACAAACAAAATGAAAATTAAACTGAGGACTCACATAAACATGCATTACTTGATAGAAATTTTGCAAGCGAATTACTAATTAAACTATTCGGAAACTAAAAACTAGACTTAGTTAAAAGATATAACAAGTATCGAATAATCGAAACTAAAAATGGAAAAAATGACTTACAGATTTGATCTTCAAAATTATTTGATTTCTGGAATTGATTTTAGTTAATATTATAGGTTTATCTTTGGCTAAAATAAACTCATAATATTAATTAAAACCAATTGAATTATTGAAGCTCCAAACGGCAGAAAACTGAAAACCCTAGATTTCAAAATCCCCGAGCTCTGCTGAGATTCGAGAGATTTTGGCATGGAAATCGTCATGAGGGAGGTTAGGAGATTGTGGGGTGCGAATTTGGAGCCATTTGGACAAGGTGTTATTCTCGGCCTGAGCTTCAAACATATATTCGAGCAGATGGGCCCAGATTCGAGGAAAACTAAAGTGAGATATAGAAAGAGGGTGACGGGATGAGTCTAAGGTGTTGTTTTGGCGGTCATTGGCGTCCGTGCCGCTGTGGGCGGTGAATATGTCAGTCACAAAAATGATTATTCGAGGAATTTAGGCGGGATTCAAACTATGAAAATGGTGGATTCGTGACGGGAGCGTTGAGGTGGTGTAGGGGTGTGAATTTGGGAACCATCGGCGATGGTGGCGACTTCTCCTGTAGTGGCGGCGGCGACATAACGAGGTTGAGTACGAGGAAGAGGGTTGTGTCTAGGGTTTAATGGATAATTTCATACCATTTTATTTAATCACCCAAATTGAATGGTGAATGTTGGATGGAAGGGGATGAAGGGCTCAGTTTTAACAAAACGACGTCGTTTGGTTGAGACACTGGACCAGGTATGATGAACGCGGGTGGTTTAGGCTGGGTCTGGCCAAGTTTCATTGGGTACTCAATTGGGTTAGGATAGAATTAGTTTCGGCCCAAAAACTATCTCTTCAAATTCCTTGTTCTCTTTCCTTTTAATTTATTTCCATGCCTTCTTTTACATTCTTTTTATTTTTGTTTTCATTTGTATTTTATATTTTTTCTAAATTTATTAAAATGAAAAAACTAAAATAAAGTCCTAATATATTTCAAAGTTAAACTAATTCACTCCCAAAATTCTTTCAAATCTATTTCATGACGAATTCACAATTAAACAATTAAAAATACAAAAATGAACTATTTTTGTTATTTTCTTCATATTTTGTTCTAAAGCAAATTAATACTAATTAATACTAAAATGTGAAATTAAATCCCGAAATGCAAGTGCATATTTTTTGTATTTTCATATGAATAAAAATGCAATCAATAAACACCAAATTCAACAAATCCATAAAAAATGTAAAATAATAAAGAAATCAATTATTTGAAACTTTTGGAATCATTTGCTTAGGGAAAAGTCACGTGCTCACATCCAAGATGTCATGTTTCTCAAATCAACAGCTATTAAAAAAATACCAAAAAAAAAAAAGTTCAAACTTGAACTCTAGCAATATATACAACTACAACTATACCGTTAGTTCCCCGGAAACGACGTCAAAATTTGATCATGCCCAATTCTTGTCCTAAAAAGGATAAGCGGTCGCTGCAAATATAACCCGGTCTAAAAGTCCGGAGTCGAATTCCACAAAGAACTATGGCTTAGCTATATCTGTTTAATATCACAAAGAATACAAGATTGAACAATTTTCTAAAACTGAAAATAAATAAACAGCTGAAAACTAACTATGCTTGAATTATAAACAATTGTAATAAAGGCCTAAGGTAATGGTTTTCCCCGTTGTTGATTTCATTAGTTGCATGTTTCTTATAGCTTTGATTTAGTTGCCTCTATCAATCATGAACTCTCCAACTATCATAAATCTCTCAAGCAATTATGATAATTTACTAGACGCACTCTCTCAAGCTACGCTATCTAGATTCATATTACTGTTCAGTTAGATCGTACCCGAGGTATCGTTATCTCTAATCCAACCTCTAAACCCTTGGTT
This sequence comes from Nicotiana noctiflora, assembly GCA_032618575.1. Classification (NCBI taxonomy): domain Eukaryota; kingdom Viridiplantae; phylum Streptophyta; class Magnoliopsida; order Solanales; family Solanaceae; genus Nicotiana; species Nicotiana noctiflora. Next base: position 124,602 of record JASVEL010013586.1, read on the forward strand.
ATGGCTTTCGCCTATACTCCAAGAGTGATGTTGTTCAAACAACTACCTAAATATGCACTCTCTCTTAAGTAGATACATAATAAATAAGAACTGCTAATTGATGATCCTTTCAATTAACCAAAATCAAAACGTAGTTGAACAACTAGATATTAACAACCAACTCGAAACTATATTAATTTAGCAATCAATTCATCCTCAATGGGTTTCACCTAAAACCTTAGATTAGAAGAGTTAGCTACTCATGAAAATAACAAAAATCACAAAAGAATTCATATTCAAAGGTAAAAGAACAAAGAAGAAGATTAAAGATTGATCCTCAATGATCCTCCTTGCCTCTTGCCCTTCCTTCTAATGTTTTTCACTTCTAAATCCCGTGTTTTGTACTTTAAAATCCCGTGTTTTGTACTTTGGTCCTTGAAATTTACGCGTCCCGCTGTGGTCCCACCTCGGTTACGCCGGGACCACGGCCAAATAGGTCATCTAAATCTGCAGCTCTGCTCCGCCGCGGTCCTACCGTAACCGCGGTTTCGCACCCTGTTCTGTTTGGAATATGAAAAAACATAAAACATTAAAGTTGTAGCTGTTTGAGTTATCTTTCCAACCATATATTATAGAGTCCAGATGGAGTTCTAAGCAAAACGTTATGTGTATTTTACTAGACAGTGCACAATATGCCTACTCGAGTCTTTGTTTTGTTATTTTACCATCTGTTGATCCCCGAATACGATCCCGGCTTAATTTCTTGGGTTTTTACTCAGACTTCAAAGCTCCAAATTACTTGAATTCATTCCATGACATCTATATAGCTCGGAATCACTCCTACAAAGCATAAAACATACCATTAGTACAAAACACTAGCGATTAGAGCGCAAACTCAACTAAAGTACAGTAAACTAGAGTGTAATAATCGACTAAAATATGTAATTATAGCCGATCATCACAATCCAATCTTATTCCACTAGTTGTGGCGCATAACTCGATCCTACCATACAGTACGAATTCACCCTTATTCCACCATATTAATCCAACTTTATTCCACTTGTTGCAGCGTGCAACCCGTACCCACCATATCAGTACTAAATACTCAATGTGCACAGTCAAATCAACAGTTCAAATCATGAAAACCTTTGCGATCAATAAATACCAAACTGTACAAAAACAAACTTGTACAATATAGGAATCTACACAAGTAGAAGTACAATATAGGAATCTACAGTAATTGACAATTAGAAAGTACAAGTAAGTCAATTTAAGCAAATAGCGGAGAATCATGAAATTATGAAAAGAGCTAACATCATGAACATGAGAAGATATTGATTAAGAGATAGAAATTAAGCATGGAAAATATTTAGAGCATATAACAGTTAAGAGTAGGAAGGAAATTATTAAGGAAAGGCAAAAATCAAGGAAAATAAATAATTCGGCGGTACATAAGCACTTGTCACGTTGCATATACGCCACTTATATGAGAATCACATAGCACATAGTCCTAGCATTCCTAATTCCCTCAAGTCAAGGTTAGATACAACACTTACCTCTCTCCAAAGACCACTCAAAGCTCAACCACAGCTTTGCCTTTCACACAAGCCTCCGAACCAACAATATCTAGCAAATTACCAACCAAATGATTCAAATAAATCTTTAGGAATCACCTACGATTGCAAAAGATTCAATTTGGATCATTATTGAAAAGTCAACAAAAAGTCAACCCCTGAACCCACTTGGTCCAAACCCGAAATTCGAATAAAAACTCGATTACCCATTCAACTAAAATGTTTGTCCAAACATAATTTCAACTTTCAAAAATTATTTTTTAAAACTAAATTTATTTCCAAATACTAGCTAAGCATCTCAACACCTTGTTAAAAGAAACGGTTTAGTAATCAGTGCTAAGAATGTTCGGCTAGAAAATGTTTATAAACATTTATGAATTAGAAACAATTAATGAAAATGGAGGGCCAGTCATAGCAAGTCATAACATATCTGAAATTTAATAAGGGAAGAGATAATGGGAACACTTGTATGGATTACAGAAGATATTTGTGATCTTTATTCATGATAATGGATTAATCTGCCTCTACATGGAGAGGTTCAGATCTTTACAATCATGTTTTCACGGATCTACCATTATTCTGTCTTTTTGGTATTGAGTTCTCACTCTGCGTTGTACTCTGTACTTCTTAGAGCCCTCATGGGGAGAGAGTGGAACCCTTTTTCTGATGCCTGCCTTTGTATTTATAGACAATTGCTGTACGAGTTGACTTTCTTGGGGATCGGACCCATATCAGGGAATTACTTCGGGCGTACCCGGAAAGTATCGACCCCGGCCTAAGTTCCAGGCGGATGCAGGTAATACTCTTGGTCGGGGCGATCTCGTCGCTTATTACGTTTATATTAGTCGAACGGAATGGTTAATCTAGTTGATTTCCGTAGAATCAAATTATGACCCATACAGTTAGTCCCTCCGCTTATCATGGTCGCCTTGAGATAAACCCTGGTAAGCGGATGCGACCACTCGAAGAGCGACCTTTTCCGGGCGAGGGGCGGGAGCAATAATTGCTTATGGTGCTTTCTCATTATTTTCTATTACATGGAGGGGGTGCGATCTCATGTGTGAACATTCTTGGCGAAGGGAAATGGTCGGTACGCCGTAATCACTGGTTAGGATATGTTTCGTCTGTGAGGACTTTGGGACGTGGGATCTGGTCGCCTCGGCCGCTAAGTCGTCTGGGTGTTTGAGGGATTCGAGATGGTAGCCGCGATTTCAGCGCACACTCGTAGGTTTCAATCGTGGTGGTGACAGTTTTGGTAATGAACCATTTTTCAACGGTTGGGATGCGCATTTAATGGCACCTGTCGCTTTACCGAGGTTTGATTCAGTTTCCTATAAGAAGGTTTGTGATGTCTGATGTTCAACACTTCTTGGTTTATTTGTAGCTATCATCTTTGGTGAGTTTCAAAGAGTTCTACTCTTTCTAAGAAACATTGTCGTTCGTTCTCTTTTCGCTTCACCACTCTCCCCTGATTCTTTCAAGTGACCAGAATCAATGGCTGACTCTTCTTCTCACGACGGTCTTCCGACCTTGGTACCGGTTGGTTCTCCGATGATCGAAGGATTGTCTCCGGTACTTGCGGGTGGCGGTCGAAATGAGACTGAGAGAATACCCACCGTAGATGAAATATTCCCAGCAGCGGGAAACTTGGCGGTGGACTTCACCGTAGATGGAGAAGATGACCCAGTGGATGAGGCCCCGTTAATGGGGGAAGTGGGTATGACCAGTTATGTGAACAAGGACTCATCCCTTCTCATGCCGATGTTGTGCTGGCCCGGCCGGAGGAACGGGTCCATACCGATCATGTCGGGTACTGTGTGTTCTATTCTTATCGCCTCAGGCTGGGGTTCAGGGTCCCCCTCCCCAACCTGGTAGTTGATTTTTGCCGATATTATAATGTGTGTCCGGCGCAACTTACCCGATCTTTGTACAAGCTTTTGGCGATGTTGCTGAAATTCTCGGAGCTGGCTGGCCGGACTGTCACGCTGAAGCACGTACTTTCTCTGAACGCCCCTCAACGAGTTCCGGGGAGTATGATCCGGATGGTCCCGTGTGGGTCGTAGGGCTTGGTGGCTGCTCTAGACGATGAGGTCGAGCCTCGTCAGTTTGAACAAATTTTCTACATTAGGACCGGTCATTTGGTGGCGCCCTCTCCAAGGTTTCCGGAGACTTGGAATCATAGTCGTAAGTTCCGATTTACTTCTTTGGCAGGGACGAATTTGTTCTCCTTCTTTATGTTTGAATGGTCGCTGTTTTGTTGTTGTTTCTGTAGCTGACAGGTCGCCCCCGTCTTTATTAACTGGTCTGCGTGGATGGCTTGAGGTTATCCTTCCACACACCGAGGGGATCCGTTCGTGGTCGTCTTTTTGGAGGAGATACGGCCAAGGGCCAGCCATTGGTAAGGGGTTTGCTTTCTTCGGGCGTGTTTAATTTTGGTCATTGTCGTGACATGGAACTGACCCAATTCCATATTTGCAGGGAGGGTATACCGCGGCAGGGCTCCCCATATGGTATTTCGGCGGCCTGGTGCGATTGCTAGGTTCTTTGTTGCACCAGCAGCCGACCAGGTGCCTAGGGCCGCCTCGGTCAAATCTTTCGCAGCGCCATCTCTCGTGCGCCCTTTACTTGGTGGCGGGAGTCTGTCAGGAGCATTGCCCATGGGAGGCGTCGTCCTCTCGTGATGAAGAGGAGAGGCCTTTAATTAGGCGTAGAGTCTTTCTCCCCTCGCCCCCCTCAGCGGCTTGGCCCGCTGCTGTTGATGTGGTAAATGTGGATTCCTTACCCCCTTCCGGGGTGAGGGAGGATGTTGACGTGACGCGCGTTCCAGGTGGCGGACCAGATGAATTTCAGGCTCGAGAGGAGCGAGAGGGAAGTGCTGCCCCTACCGCTCAATCCTCTACTCATAGATTTGAGGTGGGAGAGCCCTCTCGGGTGATTTTTGGACATCGGCGACTCGAGTACTCCTTCGACGGAGGTGGCGCCGGCGGGAGAGGGTTCCCCGTCCGATTCTAACTTGGACTCTAAGGACGTCCGCATGTTTCGTGATGGGGTCACGAATGCGACAATCCATCCGTACGGGAGGCTGCGTGTAATTGAGATTCCCGTGAATGAGAATCTGTTGCTAAGGGATTCTGCTCTATTGCCGATGCTGGGCCAGTTGTGTTCTTCGGTTGAAAACGAGTTGCTAAGGGGGGTGACGGATGTGGGTTTGATGAACGAGGTGGCGACCTTGGGAATGAGGGTACGTGCTCTAGGCTGATTATTTATTTACGAGCGCCTTGTTTCCCATCTTCTCATGGACTTCTATATTTGACTCATTCGCTCCTTTCGCTTTGTTTTGAATGTGTTTTTTTTGCAGGTGGGGATCCTTCGTCGGGCCAATGTTCTATCCGGGGTACTTCTACGGGTTCTCGAGAGGTGTCGTCGGTATCAGAACCGGTGCAGGGAGCTTAACGAATGCATAAGTGCTGATCCCCGTAACCAAGCGTTGGTTGGAGAGCTGGCGCGGAAAGAGATGCAGAGGAGCCAGGTGCTCGATCGTGTCGAGGCTTTGGAAGATCGACTGCGTGAGATGAGCGACGAGCTTAAGGCTGGAGGGAGGGCGTCATTGGAGAATGAACGCTTGTGCCTGACCAAGGTGATGGAGGTCACTTCGGAGTGGAGTGGGAAGGTCGCCGCGCTAGAGGGGGAAGTAGCCAACCTGAAGCGTAAGCTGGCCGAAGCTTCCGCCCAGGCGGACGAGCTCGATGGGGTAATCCGTGCCAACAATTACCAGTTGTCGTTGGTGAGGGCCGCCGCCACTTTCAGGGAGAGCGGCCTTGAAGAGCGGATCAGGGTTTCGGAGCAGAACGCTCAGGATGCCGCAGGGCAAATTGCACTCCTGGAGGAGGAGAACCGGCGCATTCAGGAACATTCTGCATTTATGGGTAGTTCTCGCGAAACTTGGGTTTATGCCGAGGCTCAGGGGGATATATATAAGCATATGTTCGAGGCTGGTATTATTTCCGAAGCAATCTTCGAGGGTGCGCGCCAGAGGGCGCGGGCAGCTTGCGAGGAATGCGGCTTTGATGTTGCGACGCCCGGTATCAATAATGTCCCTGGTGGGAGTTTGGCTGGAGCTGGAAATGACATGGGCGTCGCGGGTGCCGGCAAAGGCGGAACTAGCGGTGGAGCGGCGAGGGCAGGCGGCGGTGGGACTGGCGCAGACGGTGATACCAATAATCCCCAGTGACTGATGATTAGTTGATGATTCTCTTGTCGGTTATTGCCGTGTGTGGCTATTTTTCTTTCCTCTTTTTTTTTTTACTATTGTGGTTTATTTCGGATAATATTTATACTGGGGCTAACGAGTATGGCCCGCGTCCGTCTCTTTTAATTGAGGGGGGGATTCCCTTTTTTCCATTGTTTCCTTATTGTTCGCCCCATTTACGTTTTCCCTCAGTACGATCATTGATTGTTCCGGGTCGAGGGCTCAAAGCCCGAATATTACTTCAACTGATGTCGAATTAAGCTGGCGAAGGCTCGTGGCCTGCGTCCCAATTCAATCACAGTTGAGCTTTGTTGACTCTTTTGAGTCGGGGGCTCACAGCTCGAGTTTTACTTCAACTGATGTTAAATTAATGTGGCGAAGGCTCATGGCATGAGTCCCAGTTCTACCGTAGTTGAACTTTGTTGATTATTTTGAGTCGAGGGCTCAAAGACCGAGTATTACTTCAACTGACATTGAATTAAGTTGGCGAAGGCTCGTGGCCTGAGTCCCAGTTCAACCGTAGTTGAACTTTTTTTATTCTTTTGAGTTGAGGGATCATAGCCCGTGTATTACTTCAACTGATGTTGAATTAAGTTGGCGAAGGCTCGTGGCCTGAGTCCCAGTTCAACCGTAGTTGAAGTTTGTTGATTCTTTTGAGTCGAGGGCTCACAGCCCGAGTATTACTTCAACTGAGGTTGAATTAATGTGGCGAAGGCTCGTGGCTTGAGTCCCAGCTCAACCGTAGTTGAACTTTGTTGATTCTTTGGAGTCGAGGGCTCATAGCTCGAGTATTACTTCAACTGAGGTTGAATTAATGTGGCGAAGGCTTGTGGCCCGAGTCCTAGTTCAACCGTAGTTGAACTTTGTTGATTCTTTTGAGTCGAGGGCTCATAGCCCAAGTATTACTTCAACTGAGGTTGAATTAATGTGGCGAAGGCTCGTGGCCTGAGTCCTAGTTCAACCATAGTTGAACTTTGTTGATTCTTTTGAGTTGAGGGCTCATAGCCCGAGTATTACTTCAACCGAGGTTGAATTAATTTGGTGAAGGCTCTTGGCCTGAGTCCCAGTTCAACCGCAGTTGAACTTCGTTGATTCTTTTGAGTCGAGGGCTTATATCTCGAGCAATACTTCAACTAAGGTTGAATAACATTGGCGAAGGCCCGTGGCCTGAGTCCCAACTCAACCTTAGTTGAACTTTGTTGATTCTTTTGAGTCGAGGGCTCATAGCTCGAGTATTACTTCAACCGAGGTTGAATTAAGTCGGCGAAGGCTTGTGTCCTGAGTCCCAGTTCAACCGTAGTTGAACATTATTGATTCTTTTGATTCGAGGGCTCATAGCCCGATTATTACTTCAACTAAGGTTGAATTAAGTTGGCGAAGGCTCAAAGCCTTAGTTCCAGTTCAGCCTTAGTTAAACTTTGTCGATTCTTTTGAGTCGAGGGCTCATAGCTCGAGTATTACTTCAACCGATGTTGAATTAAGTTGGCGAAGGCTCGTGGCCTGAGTCCCACTTCAACCGTAGTTGAACTTTGTTGATTTTTTTGAGTCGAGGGCTCATAGCCCGAAATTTATTTCAACTGATGTTGAATTAATGTGGCGAAGGCTCGTGGCTTGAGTCCCAGTTCAACCGTAGTTGAACTTTGTTGATTCTTTGAGTCGAGGGCTTATAACCCGAGTATTACTTCAACTGGCGTTGAATTAAGTTGGCGAAGGCTCGTGGCCTAAGTCCCAGTTCAATTGTAGTTGAACTTTGTTGACTCTTTTGAGTCGAGGGCTCATAGCCCGAGTTTTACTTCAACCTGATGTTGAATTAATGTGGCGAAGGCTCGTGGCCTGAGTCCCAGTTCAACCATAGTTGAACTTTGTTGATTCTTTTGAGTCGATGGCTCATAGCCCGAGTATTACTTCAACTGACATTTAATTAAGTTGGCGAAGGCTCTTGGTCTGAGTCCTAGGTCAACCGTAGTTGAACTTTGTTGACTCTTTTGAGTCGAGGGCTCATAGCCCGAGTTTTACTTCAACTGATGTTGAATTAATATGGCGAAGGCTCGTGGCCTGAGTCCCAGTTCAATCGTAGTTGAACTTTGTTGATTCCTTTAAGTAGAAAGCTCATAGCCCGAGTATTACTTCAACTGAGGTTGAATTAATGTGGCGAAGGCTCGTGGCCTGAGTCCTAGTTCAACCGTAGTTGAACTTTATTGATTCTTTTGAGTCGAGGGCTCATAGCTCGAGTTTTGACGAGATGAATTAGGCTTGCTCTCATTGGGTTTGCAGCCCTCCGTTCCTCGTTTTCCCTTTGCTTTTGACTTCAGGAAAGGCTACGAAGTCTTGCTATGAAATCTCCACAGACGGCGCCAAATTGTTCGGCTAAAAAATATTTATAAGCATTTATGAATTAGAAACAATTAATGAAAATGGAGGGCCAATCATAGCAAGTCGTAACATATCTAAAATTTAATAAGGGAAGAGATAATGGGAACACTTTTATGGATAACAGAAGATATTTGTGATCTTTATTCATGATAATGGATTAATCTGCCTCTACATGGAGAGGTTCAAATCTTTACAATCATGTTTTCATGGATCTACCGTTATTCTGTCTTTTTGGTAATGAGTTCTCACTTTGCGTTGTACTCTGTATTTCTTAGAGTCCTCATGGGGAGAGAGTGGAACCCTTTTTCTGATACTTGCCTCTGTATTTATAGACAATTACTGTACGAGTTGACTTTCTTAGGGATCGGGCCCATATCGAGGAATTACTTCGGGCGTACCCGAAAAGTATCGACCCCGGCCTAAGTTCCAGGTGGATGCGGGTAATACTCATGGTCGGGGCGGTCTTGCCACTTATTACGTTTATATTAGTCGAGAGGAATGATTAATCTAGTTGATTGCCGTGGGATCAAATTATGACCTATACAAAGAAGAAGATTAAACTCTTCCATTAAATTCAAGTAAAAATTGCGCGGTGCGCTCTATTTGATCGCCCATATTTAACATATATTCATTTTTTAAAAACTTTTAACTTCTACCCACTTCTTAAATAACTTCAGCTCTCTTTCTCCTCCTTCTACTCCTCCTTCATTTTCTTTCTTCTTCTGAAATAGTATACGTTGTTTGTGTTGCTACTACTCTCAATTCTCAAGGACTAGAATAATTTTTATCAAGCTAAATTCTGCTTCTTGGGCAAGCTGGGATATGGATTCCTCGTTTTATTCTCCTACTACACTGTCTCTATTAATGTGAAAAGGGGGCTCTTTAAGGAAATTTCTCTATAATAGTGAGGCTTAGAAGTCCCACAACTCGGAATTATTACATGATTGGTTGAAGCTGCTACCTAAGCCAACACACCACTGTTCTAAGAAATTGTCTCCTAATTCCTCCAGGTTCCAAAACTCTGTTTCTTAGTTGGGAGTGAAGTATTTATCTGTTTCTTCTGTTGTATCTTCATTCTATTGTACTTGGTTAACATTAATAAATTCTGCTTCTGCATTAGCAAGCAGGGGTAACGTATTTGACAACCAAATTATCGGAATTGTTAGCTTCACATTAACAAACAAGATGGAATTGAGTTTTCAAAACTTTAACTCTAGAGCTGAAGTTTCCCAGTTACAACGCAAAAACTTCAGCTCTAAAGCTGAAGTTCTCCCGTTACAACACAAAAATTATAACACAAAAACTTCAGCTCTAGAGCTGAAGTTTTCGAGTGACAACACAAAAACTTCAGCTCTAGAGCTGAGCTTCAGGCCCGGCTACTAAAATGCTAAAATTTTACATGATTGCCTTTGTTAATTCAGCCTCGTGAACTGAAATTATGCAAAAAAATTGGATACGCTTGTAATTTTTTTTACAAAGCTAACATAAATTAAAATATAACAAAAAAAGCGGGTAAAGATGCAAATCTTTTAAAGTGGTAGGTCTTACAAATCTATTTGTAGAGCCATATATAAGTTCTTAGGCCAGGACACACTTGGTTTTGGAGTTATCGGCCAAATATCGAATCCGGAACCAAAGTGTTGTTAAATTAAAAAAAAAGAACGTTTCTATGTGTTTTAAAAAAAATGTGACATATGTATATACAACGCCACTTTATGTGGCGTTGTATACTAACGGTAACGTCTCCGTTAGTATACAACGCCACAATAGGTGGCGTTGTGTCATGGAGTTTTTGTACAACGCCACCTATTCAGGCGTTGTATGTTGTTCACTCACTGAACAGTACAATGCCTGAATAGGTGGCGTTGTATAACCACCTTTGCCTAAATTCTACGGCATTTCTCACCACCCGGGACTAAATTCTACATCATATCTCACCACCCCGAGCGAATTATAAGAACTTTTTTATATTGCCCGCTAAGTGTCATATTAAATAACAATTGCTTAAATAATTTAAGTGGTTAGAACGTAGAGTAAATGGAAGTGTGGAAAAAATAATTTCTACTATGTATTTAGTTCATTTGTATGTTTTTGATTCTTATTTAGTTATGTTTGTGTTTGTGTTTGTGTTATAATAATTTAAGTTTAAGTTAAATATTATGTATTAATAGACGAAATAATTAAATACTAAACAATAAACGAAATAATAAAATAAATGATGAACTAAAAAATGAAATAATAAAACAAATGATGAACTAAAAATTTAATAGATATATTTAATTAAATATTGTTTTTACAAAAAATATTATTTACAACATATACAAGATATAAAGTAAATATCTTGTATGTGTCCCGCAATGTGTGTGCTTCAAAGCAGCCGTCGGCCTCAGGCGCATCCCCGCCCGTCCAGGTACGCTATCAGGATCATCATCATCAAATTTCCTCCTAATAGCTAGATGTGGCTCAGGATGACATGCAACAGTCGTGCTGTCAGGTCCAGCAGAATACTACATAATAAAGTAAAAATTAGTTTATAAAAGCACATAATAATTTATAATTAATAGTTTTATTATCTTACCATCATAGCGTCTGGATCCTGTATGTAGTCATCTGCCGCATCGTCAACTGAAGCCCGAACAAGGAGATTATTATAATGTAATAAATAAAATAAGTTATAGTTAAAAGAAATTTCATGTTCAGAAGTAATAAACTCATACCTGAGCATGCGAAGAGCTCCCAAAACTCAGCCGGCGGCCACTGGATATATCCCTGGTCGGTGCACCCTCAGATGTGGTAGATGGGCCAGGGTGGTATGCACCCCAATCCGCTGCTTGAAAATCAGAGCCCGTGATCATTAATAGACCATGTGGGGTCATCTGTGAAGGGCCTGCAGTGTCGTATATACCAAGGCTGTAAGACGGAATGTCCGTCTCATCACCGGGAGCATCACCGGCCTCATCGGGAGCATCCTGCTGGACACCATGTCCTCGGGCAGCACGAGGTCGCCGGGCAACACCTAATAGTCGGGCAGCAGGTCGTCTGGCACCAGCAGGTCGTGGAATACCACGACCTCGCCGGTATGTGGGTGGATCAATATAATCAGCATCATGTGCTAAGCGCTGATCCGATCTGGCACGCTGTAGTGTCTCGGCAGCCACTGTCATGAATCGACGACCATAATCTATAATGGCCGCTGGATCGTGCGCATAATCCTGCATCTCCCGCCCCATACGGTGGACGGTATGCAATCCAATGGCCTACACAAAAGTAAATAATGTAAAATAGGTTTAACTCACAACATTATATGTACATTATTAAATATAACATAAAACTTACCAGAGCCTCGTGTCTCCCGGCGTATGAGACGTACCGCCCATCTACCTGATGCACTGGGTTGCCGACAAATAGACGGGACATTGTACGATACCATGCTAGATACCCTGCAATAGGATAGTGCTGTGGAGGTGGGATCAAATCACCTCGGCTATCCCAAATGCCCAGCTGAGTCTTGAGCCATCCTAAAAAGGTGTCGTCCACCCTGCTACGATCATCCCTCTCATAACGTGTGGGATGCCATGAAGGATGAGGCGGTATAGGCTGCAACATGCCAAATTGACGATAAAGTCGCTCTGAGGCATGATGCACCACTATATCTAGGCATGTGAGAGGGACAGAAAACCTCCAAATAGCCCGGCCTACAGTACAGTATCCTGGGAGGGTAGCTAGCAACTCCTCACTATAGGGTGTCCAGATGAACTATCAAATAACAACACAAATGGTTAGTATTCGTAACACTAATTTAAACAATAACTGGTACGTTTAGTTAGATTTTTACCTGTGCATCCTCTAGGAAGTCTAACACATCCCTGACGGCTGGAAGATTATGATGGGTATCAAATCCCCGCGTATATCCACGCCGCATGACCCACCTGGCAGCTAAAGGAAGGTCTGGTAATGCGACGTCAGCTGGTATCAGTGGAAAAGGTGGGCTGAGCTGCACAAATCGCTCCCAAACCCAAATCTAACATAGAAAGTTGTTGTATACTGTGAGATAAACTATATTTAGGTAGATTTAACTGGGGGCAGATATTTTCATTGAATATGTTCTCACCTGTAGAATGGGTAGGAAGCCGCAGATATCTCTCTGTGTGCCCATAGAAGCCCGACACATCTGCCTGTACAGGAATGCGAGGACAGCAGCACCCCAGCTGTATGTAGCTGTATCCTCGAACCGTGTAATGTGGTGGAGAAACCGGAGGCTAACAAGATTACCCGAAGTATTCGGGAACAAGACACCCCCAAATAAAAGGAGCAGCAACAACCTAGTGTAGTGGCTCACAACCTCCTCCTCTGAGTCATCAGTAATATGAGGGTGGAGCTGCTCCAGACGCTGTCTAATAGGGGTTAACGGTACCCGACTGATCCCAGCCCTATGATCAACGGCCTCCGGCCTCAAACCTGTCAACATCTCTAGCAAATCCCAATACATCTCGCGGGGGAAATGCCTCATGCCCGACGGAAAAAAACAGGTAACCCATTGGCTGGCAGGCCGTATAAAACCTCTACGTCCTACAACGTAATAGTGGCCTCGCCAATGGGAAGGTGGGGAAGGTGTGCGTCTCCGGTCTCCACCGCTCCATGAGGGCCGTGATCAATGAGTAATCCAACTATATCCGGCCAATCCGAATAATCTTGTAGAATCCCATCACCTCCAAGTGATGGACGACTCTAGGATGTAAATTCGGGCACTAAGGAAATCCCACAATATATCGATCCGCCTACCCCGGAGTGTGTCGGTCAATAATTTTTGAGCTCCTGGATTCGATAATTTTTAATAACTTAATTTTAAGGCCCAGCGACACCAAACTATTATTAATAGCTATTTTACGCATATAATTATAAAATACATTTAGAATAATTAAATTGTTTAAATTAAATATTTTTGAGCTCCCGGGCTCGATGTTTTTGAGCTCCCGGGTTCGATAATTTTTTAGCTCCCGGGTTCAATAATTTTTGAGCTCCCGGGTTCGATAATTTTTTAGCTCCCGGGTTCAATAATTTTTTAGCTCCCGGGTTCGATAATTTTTAATAACTTAATTTTGTGTATCAAAATTACAAGCTAAATACTACACATTACTAAGCTACAAGGCTCTAAAATTTCCTATCCTAAAAAGAGTCTATGTTTTACTACGCTAAAAAGGTCTCTATTTTACAACTAACAACTAATATAAATTACACAAATATGAATAAACAACTAACATTTCTAACAAGTAATCTAAAATATAAACTAGTTCGGAAAATAACATAAAATAACTAAAACTAACTAAAACTAAAACTAACAAGTAATATAACAAGTTCGTAAACTAACAAGTAATCTAATAAGTTCGGGAACTAACAAGTAATCTAAAATACAAACTAGTTCGGAAACTAAAAAATAGTAGTATAAACATACCTTTTTACGAATGAAATATATTAATATAAAGCTTCCAAATTCGTCTGCCCACGAAGCCAATATCGTAAAACTATAACGGGACTTATATGTATAACCCGGGGGGACCAAAAAAATGTTTTTTTTTGTTTTCGTCGATGTCGCGTGGGGGAGAGGGGGGACCGAAGTGTTTTTTAATTTGAAGAAGAAGAAGAAGTGTGAGGAAGAAGACGGGAGTAGGGTTTTAATAATGGGTTCAACGCCACCTACTATGGCGTTGAACCTGACAGATTAGTTCAACGCCATAGTAGATGGCGTTGAACATAAATGTCCGTTATGTTCAACGCCATCTACTTTGGCGTTGTATATACTTATGTTTTTTTTTAAACCTATTTTCGATACAAATTTTTAATTTAACAATACTTTGGTTCCGGATTCCCAAATATCACCATCAAAAAGGGAATCATACCCTTTTCAGCTTTACTTAATAAAAGTATTTGTCGGCCACATGTTAGCGTTTGGATATGAATGCAAATTGGAATCATTTTTGAGTTTCGGCAAGCAATTTGAAGTAAAAACAATTTTTTTTTTATGTGCAGATTTTCGAATTTAGAAAAATCCCATAATTTTGAACTTCAAGTTATGTCACACTTATGGAACAAAAAATTACAAACAACATTTTCAAAAATAAACTTTTGTTGCTGCTAAATCTGTTGACACAATAATTCATAAAAGCCAAAGAATACTTCTTGATAAATTAATATTTGTCACTGCATTAGATTTGAGTGATTTAACACACGATAGGCCATGAGTGGCAGAAGGAGAAAAAAGAAAAGGACGAAATAACAGCTCACATTACGATAGGGTTGTCATTTTTAGCCTTGTAGCAGTAGTACACAATTGACAAAACGCAAATATCAAATTCTAAACAACTAGGAGTAATATTTCCTACTACCACTTCAATTATTCTTCGACATATACAAAGAAGTGGATTACCTTAGATCAAACTTTAATAGATTAAAAAAGATACACTTGCTAAACTTCTTAACTACATCTGGAAGGAGGGGTGTGTATTCGATTTATCGATTCGATTTTAACTCTTATCGATAATTACTTATCGATTATCGATTTGTACAACTGCTTACCGTTATCGTTTCAATAAGGTTTCGATTTTTTCGATTTTGATTTATTAATTTTTGGGGCTTATCGATTCGGTTATCGATTACACCAATAAGAAAATTTGCGGGATTCCACAGAAAGTATATCGCTATAAACACGCCTAACTAATATGGATAAAAAGATGCTAAAATAAGACGAACACTTTTTATAACATAAAAATTGTGTCAATAGACATATGCAACGAAACCAAAGTAAGGGATCAAATATATGCCACCAACACTCCAACGGTATTAAAAAAAATAAAAATACATCATCACTGCTAATTCTATTTTCCATTTGAACTTCATTCCCTTCAGCTTTAAATATGATCATTCCTTAAATGTGGTAGATGAAATAATTAGGGGTGTGCATTCGATTTATCGATTCGATTTTGACCTTATTGATAATTACTTATCGATTATCGATTTGTACAACTGCTTACCGTTATCGTTTCAATAAGGTTTCGATTTTTTCGATTTTATTTATCGATGAACCAATAACAAATAATCGATTCGATTTATTGATAAACCGATTCGAATGCACACGCCTATCTACAAGAGATGGAATTAATGTCTAACTTTGGATGGCAAGAAAATCAAGATATACAATAAGGGATAAACTTTTAGGGAGGCTTGGAGTATGTCATGACCCGAAATTCTTAAATCTCTAGTTTATAGCATGAAAGAACAAAGATTAGGGTTAGAAATTCAATGGGTGATGTTAGAAATGGAAGAAAATAAATTAAAGAATACAAACCTATGATTTGGTGTTGAATCCCCTTCTTCAAAATCGCTCCTATGTCAAATTCTAATAAAAGAGTTATAAATTTTTTGAACAATCTCGTTTCAGGTCTGTTTTAATACACAAGCGTCAGACCTTCTTCGCATTCGCGAAGGGTTTGAAGCGATCGTGTAGCAGCGGCTCTAATATTCTTCGTGTTCCCAAGATACACGAAGGCTTATTCCCACATGGGGTCAGTTGTAATCATACTACACTTTGCACTTCTTGTGGAGATTTTGAAGTCGGTCTTAGTGGTGAGTATTAGTGAGCTCGGATTGGACAACTTGCAGAGATTGAGGTACAATTGCCCAGTGCGAGCAGCTCCTGGAATCCCTTTTTTTTTTTTTTTTAATTTAGCAGTGTACCTTCTTTTCAGACAGCTTTATATTATTTCAGACCCTTGTATGTACTATTCTAGTAGCTCATGCACTTGTGACACCAGGTCCAAAGATGCATGTATTAAACGTTCGGTTGTTTTAGCTTTCGCATTATTACTTTGGCTTATTGTAGTTAATTCAATTTTTCTTCGTTATTTTATTTTAAATTGTCAGAATAATATATTCTAATGTTGCCTTGCCTAGCAAGTAAAATGTTAGGCACCATCACTATCTCGACGGTTAAAATTCCGAATCGTGGTGTCTATGGTGTAAACTATTGAAATTCATGTGTCTGAATACTTCGAAAAAAATATACTATATACGGAAAAGGATCAAAAATATCCCTAAACTATGGTATATGGCTCATTTTTGTCCTTCATTAGTAAATTGGGCCTAAAATATCCTCGTCGTTAGTAAAGTGAGCCAAAAATGTCCCTCAACTTAACACAATGGGCCAAAAATGTTCCTCCACTTAATAGCCTTCCATACAAGCCATTTTAATCATACATGGCATCCACGTGGTTGTGACATGGCAGCCACATAAGCGAACAACCGTCTAAATTGGGCAAAAAATGTCCCTCAACTTAACACAATAGGCCAAAAATGTCCCTCAACTTAACAGCCTTCCACACAAGCCATTTTAATCCTACATGCCATCTACGTGGTTGTGACATGACAACCACATAAGCAGACAACCCTATAAACCCGTTCCAACCCATTTACAGACAAAAAATTGTTGTAACATTACAATATTCCAAACTTTCAGTTTTGCAAAAAAAAAAATTGTTGTAACATTACACAAAAAAATTTCTATAAATAAAACACTGTCCAAACTGTCCAGTTTTTCAAAAAAAAAAAACAGTAGCATTAATTGTCCAAAGTTGTCCTGTTTTACAAAAAATAAATGATATTACTGAATTTTTTTTTGAAAAACTAAACAGTTTGGTCAATGTTTTATTTATAGCGATTTTTTGTGTAATGTTACAACAGTTTTTTTTTTTGCAAAACAAAAAGTTTTGAATAGTGTAATATTACAACAGTTTTTTGTTTGTAAATGGATTGGAGCGGGTTTATAGGGTTGTTTGCTTATGTAGCTGTCATGTCACAGCCACGTGGATGCCATGTAGGATTAAAATGGCTTGTGTGGAAGGCTGTTAAGTTGAGGGACATTTTTGGCTCATTTGGCCCACTTTAGACGGTTGTCCGCTTATGTGGCTGCCATGTCACAGCCACGTGGATATCATGTATGATTAAAATGGCTTGGATGGAAGGCTGATAAGTGGAAGGATATTTTTGGCCCATTGTATTAAGTTGAGGGACATTTTTGTCTCACTTTACTAACGGTGAGGATATTTTTGGCCCAATTTACTAACGAAGGACAAAATGAACCATATACCATAGTTTAGGGATATTTTTGTTCATTTTTCGTACTATATATACCAAATATTCACTATTTGGGGTAAGTTCTGTTTGACGCCAAGGGTAAACATGAGTTTTTCTCTTTGCCTTTTTTCTTTATAAATATAACGAGGACAAGATTAGACCTAAAGTATAACAATTGCCAAAGTTGCTCAATTATGAATTACTCCATTAATTAGTTCTATATTGACTCTTATACATGTTTGTTTTATTTGAGTTGAAATTTGGATCATATAATTAGTAAAAGCTAGTGTAGAATATTATAATTGGGAAAGCTTTCTATCATGCTCCCTATGTTCTGATTTATGTGAACTTATTTCTATTTTGGTTCGTTCCAAAATGAATAAATTCTTTCTAAATTTGGTAATAATTTAACTTAAATTTACAATTCTACCCTAAAGAGAAGCTTTTATAACTACACAAATACTCGGTGGCCCTTTTTGACTTGTTTAGAACCATAAATCCTAAAAGTCTTTATTTTTTCTTAAACTCCGTGTCCGGTCAAATATGATCAAATAAATTGGAACAAAATGTAAGAAAAGTATTAAACATCTAATCTGAATCATTTTTAGCCATCTAGCTGAATGATTTCCACTGTACCTTTACATTTGATCATACATACTTGTTATTTTCTTCTTCATTACCTTCACATTATACTAGTTATTACCTCAAAACCCTTTTAGTTGTAGTTGTACGTTTCCACTGATTTCTCTTAACTTGAATACTCATGAAAATAGGTTACTTCCTTCCAATTTATGTAAATTTATTTGAATGAGCACGAATTTTAAGAAAAAATGAATATTTTTGGAATTTGTGGTTTTATGTGGTTATCAAATCTTTTCATAAACGATCACTGACAGCCAACACCGTCGACCATCAGAGGCACCAGCGACCCCACTCCCAGCAGGTAAGTAACCCCCCTCCCACGCCGCTCATCCCCATCTACCACCCTCCCATCTCCTCCCTTATCCTTACCTTATTTACTTATTTGTGGCGGTCATCCAGCGACCACACCGTTGTTAACCACTTTCGGCGATCCTTTTCTGCTTCCTTTAGTTGTCAGCCAGGACCTTCACAAGCCATAACTTATTACAGTGACATTTCTACATTTTTCTCCAGTATCTTCGTGTTATTACAAGGTTTTGGTAAAGGTAAGCTTTATTAACTGAAATTTTTGTTTCGTGAATCTTGATTTTAGATTGAGTTTAAAATCAACTAGAATAGCCGTCTGCCGTCGGCCTTGGTGGGTTACTGCAGGAGTTCAATTTTTCTTTTTCTTTAATTTGGTCAAAATCTATACAAAACTTTGAGGTTTTGTCTCGTTCCTTTACAAAACTTTGTACAAAACTATTGGCAATTTCAATCCCCCCTCTCTCTCCCCCTTAGCCGGTACTTGCTCCGGCATCGTAAAAGCGGGCAGCCAAGGTTGGCATAGTGGTGACAACAACCCCTCCTCCCCGTTGGTCTTTATTTTCTTCTCTAAATTTCAGGTGGAAAGTCGCGGGATTTGGACAAGCAGCACGGTCACCTCCGGCTGGCATTAGCAAAGGACAGCGAAATTTGGAAGTGAGCGCGGCACATTGGTCTAGGAAAATTTTCAAAGTTGCTGGAGACAAATTGGGCGCACTAGCACTAGCAAAGGAGAGCAACCTGGACAAGCGTCAGCAAAGGGCAGTGGAAAGCGGTGCGTGAACGTACAACTACATCGAGTACCGCAAATCAACACAGGTTTGATCCTAGGGAGTTGGTACCTCCTTTATACTGTTGCCCTTTAGGTGTTAGCTAAATTGATGTTACTATAGTTCACAATAGTTAAATCATTCAACTAGTGTACTACTAGTCACTTGTTTCTTTCTAGTTTGATTTGTTGTTCGTTGTGCACTAGCGAGTCTTCTTTAGATTGTCGTAGGGGTAGTGGCTGTAGTTTGGAATGACAGACAAGGGACATGTCCTCGGGTAGGGCAGAGGGTGGGTCGGGAGGTAGGGGAAGTAGAGCGGGCAAGGGAGCCTATAGGTTGAGAATCGGGTCATGGAACATAGGTTCACTAACTAGTAAGTCTATAGAGTTGGCGAAGATCCTTCAAGAGAGGAAGATTAATATAGCTTGTGTCCAGGAGACTATGTGGGTTGGATCGAGGGCGAAAAATGCGGATGGGTATAAGTTGTGGTACTCTGGAGTACAGGGGGTAAGAACGGAGTAGGTATCCTGGTAGATAGCCATCTTAGAGAGTTGGTGGTAGAGGTCAGGCGGGTGAATAATAGACTAATGACTATTGAATTAGTGGTGGGTGAGTGTACTTTAAATATCGTTAGTGCGTATGCGCCACAAGACGGCTTGGATGGGGAGATTAAAAGGTGCTTTTGGGAGGGGTTGGATGACATCATTCGTAGTAAAGATCCTTCAGAGAGGCTCTTTATATGAGGAGACTTCAATGGTCATATTGGGTCGTCTGCACGAGGTTATACTGAGGTGCATGGCGGCTTTGGTTTCGGGGAGCGTAATGGAGGGGGCACTTCATTGTTAGATTTTTCCAAGGCATTCGATCTAGTGATTGCGAACTCAACATTTCCGAAGCGGGAGGAGCATTTGGTTACTTACCGAAGTTCGATGGCAAAGACTCGGATTGTCTATCTCCTCCTCAGAAGATGCGACAGGAGGTTATGCACAGACTGCAAGGTTATCTCAGGTGAGACCCTTGCAACGCAGCATAGGCTTTTGGTGATGGACATTGATATTATGATAAAGAGAAAGAAGAGGCCAGTTCGAGGATGCCCGAGGATTAGATGGGGCACCTTGACTAAGGAGAAAGCTCAGGAGCTGGAAGGAAAGTTATCGGCAATGGGAGCTTGGAGAAGTAATGGGAACGCAAACACTATGTGGTGTACGACGGTGGACTGTATAGGGAAGGCGGTGAGAGAGGTATTAGGGATATCTTCGGGCCGTACCGGCGGCCACAAATGAGACTGGTGGTGAAATGCAGTTGTCCAAGCTAAAGTGGAAGCAAAGAAGGCGGCTTACCTACGGTTAATAGGGAGCACTGGTAAGGAGGAGAAAAGAGCGAACAAGGAGAGGTATAAGGAAGCTAGGATTGAGGCGAAGATGGCAGTAACGGAGGCTAAGACGACAACTTTCGAGCGTCTGTATGAGGAGCTAGGTAACAAAGGCGGTGAGAAGAAGTAGTTCTGACTCGCTAAGGCGGGAGAGAGGATGACTCGGGATCTGGACCAGGTAAGGTGCATAAGGGATGATGACGACAAAGTGTTGATGGGGGATGACCATATTAAGAGGAGATGTCAGACCTACTTTCATAAACTTCTAAATGAAGGAAGGGATCAGGATATTGTACTAGGTGACTTGAGGAATGCCGATAGTCCTTATGAATTAAGTTACTGTAGGTACATTGAGGCCGATGAGGTCATTGATGCAATGCGTAAGATGAAAAGGGGCAGAGCTACCGAGCCAGATGAAATTCCAATTGAACTTTGGATGTGTGTGGGTACAGTAGGCTTGGAATGGCTTCTTGGGTTGTTTAATGTTATATTCAAGACTAATAGGATGCCGGAAGAGTGGAGGTGGAGTACAATAGTTTCGTTGTATAAGAATAAAGGCGATATCCAGAGCTGTAACAACTATAGGGGTATCAAATTACTGAGTCACACCATGAAAGTCTGGGAGAGAGTGGTGGAAACGAGAGTGCGGAGGACGATGTCTATTTCAGACAACCAGTTTAGGTTCATGCCGAGGCGATCTACCACAAAAGCTATCCACCTTATTAGGAGTATGGTGGAGCAATACAGAGATAAGAAGAAGGATCTCCACATGGTGTTTATTGATCTAGAGAAGGCGTACGACAGGGTCCATAGAAAGGTCCTATAGAGACGCCTTGAGGTTAAATGGGTCCCGGTTGCTTACATTAGGGCGATTAAAGACATGTACGATAGATCTAAGACTCAGTTTAGGACAATAGGAGGTGAATCCGAGCATTTTCCAATTGTTACGGGGTGCACCAAGGGTCTGCGTTAAGCCCTTTCCTATTTGCCCCTGGTGATAGATGCACTAACTCACCCTATCCAAGGGGAGGTGCCATGGTGCATGCTATTTGCTGATGACATAGCTCTAATTGATGAGACACAAGACGGAGTCAACGAGAGGCTAGAGGTTTGGAGACAAACACTTGAGTCTAAGGGCTTCAGGTTGAGCAGGACAAGGACGGAATACCTTGAGTGCAAATTTGGGGCCGAGCCGACGAAAGTGGGAGGGAAAGTCATTCCTAATAGAAGTAGTTTTAAGTACCTTGGGTCAGTTATTCAGGGGATCGGGGAGATCGATGAGGATGCCACACACCGTATAGGAGTGGGTTGGTTGAAGTGGAGGTTAGCGTCATGAGTTATGTGTGACAAGATGATGCCACTATTACTAAAAGGTAAGTTTTATAGAGCAGTGCTAGTCATGTTGTATGGGACTGAGTGTTGGCCGGTAAAGAATACACACATCCATAAAATGAAAGTAGTAGAGATGAGGATGTTGAGGTGGATGTGCGGGCATACAAGGATGGATAGGATTAGGAATGAAGTTATTCGAGAGAAGGTGGGCGTGGCCCCCATGGAAGACAAGATGAGGGAAGCAAGACTCGGATGGTTTGGGCACATTCAGAGGAAGAGCACTGATGCACCAGTGAGGAGGTGTGAATGACTAGTTGTGGTGGGCACGAGGAGAGGTAGAGGGAGACCTAAAAAGTATTGGGGCAAGATGATATGGCAGGACATGAAGCGACTTAGGATTACTGAGGACATGGCTCTTCACATGGAACTGTGGAGGTCGAGAATTAAGGTTACAGGTTAGGAAACGTTGTAAATATTTCTACAAGGCATTAGAGTAATACTAGACAGTTAGAAGTTAGTCATAGGATGCTACTGGTCAGATACTGATGCAGGGCTCGATCTGGTAGATATTGTTATACCTTTCATCTTTTTCGTATTTTCTAGATTTTATATATTGCTGTTATTTTATGTTATGTATATTATTTTATATTATTTTATTATGAGTCTATTGATAGTACTAATATATCTCCTCTTGTCGCTTTCTTGATCCGAGAGTTTCCTGAAAACGGCCTCTCTGCCCTCAGAGTAGGGGTAAGGTATGCGTACATATTACCCTCCCCAGACCCCACTTGTGGGATCATACTGGGTCGTTGTTGTATAAAATCTTCTCATTAATGTTAAAATTAGAGGTTTAAGCTAAATTATTTTTAAATTTAGAAAAAGATCTATCTTTTTGGAGCGAACCGAAAAGAAAATAAGTTTACTTAACTGGAACGGAAAGAGTAATTAGTAGATCCAAAGAATAACTAGGTTTCATGATAAGAATATATAATTAACTTTGTGTGCCCAAGAAAATTAGTAATGCATGTCTAATCAAACATATAATTCTTTGGTAATTAATCATATCTTAATTCCCAACCATATATCTATCTTTACAGTATTATATATGAAACTTTCTCTCGAGCTGTAGAATTTAAAAAATTTTATTAGAAAGTTGAACTAGCAACTTTATTTTACATGAATTTTCAAGTGGATAAAATCGGTAGATATCTAATATCAAAGTAGATGAGAGAAGGTCACATGAGAAACTACAATGATAAATTCAACCAAGGCTAAAATTTAGCAAAAAAGCAAAGTTACTCGTGAATTAATTTGAGATAAAAATCGGTCCAACTTTAGATGGCTGATATGGGTTGAGTCAAAATAAGCCGAGTTCAACAAATAGGCAACTCAATGACCAGCCCAACCAGATAGAATTAATGTATAAGTTTGGATGGCAAGAAAATCAAGATATAAAATAAAGGATGAACTTGAAGAGGATATTGAAATTAGTATTGTTGTCAACAATCATAGGAAAATACAACAATGTAATACATGAGAAAATGTATATATGGAAGGATTAATTCATTCAACATAAATAAAATCAATACTATTTTTTTGCATAAAAATGAAATGGAGATGCAAAGTAAGTTTGGAGGATAGTAAAGAAAAGAAGGGAAGTAGCAGCAACCAAAGCAAGTAGAGACCAAGGACTCCTAAAATAAGTATCCAACAATTCAGCAATCCAAGTTTGTGACTTGCTGTTAAAGTGTTGTTCATTTTTTTCGTTAACATCCTTGTAAATATATGGATACTCATCTCCATAAGTGTTTAATGCTTTGAAAACTTGTACTACTTCCTCGTCACATCCCAATGTGTTGGATAAAATCTTCTTCCTTCGTAGTTCTCTCGCATCATTAGGTGAAATAATTAGGGTTTTCATAAAATATATGTAAGCAGATACAAGTAAATCATCAAATTTACCTGGACCCGTCTCATAAGCTATCATGTTTCGGAAAAATACTCTAGTATATTTTGAGATATACCAGCATGTGAGAGTTTGGCATAGAAATAATGTGATGTTAATTTTACATCCAACAAAGACCCAAACCCGCTAGGCATAAAATGGATGCCCTTTGATTTCAGTTCCATTACTGAATGAAATGCATGACATGATTCTATTATTATGTTACCTTCTTTCTTCTCATGATCAAAACATCCACAATGATCCATTACTGATCTACATCTAGTTGTCGGTCTCTGTTC
Organism: Nicotiana noctiflora; assembly: GCA_032618575.1. Taxonomy (NCBI): domain Eukaryota; kingdom Viridiplantae; phylum Streptophyta; class Magnoliopsida; order Solanales; family Solanaceae; genus Nicotiana; species Nicotiana noctiflora. The sequence continues at coordinate 148,566 of JASVEL010013586.1, forward strand.
ATTGACATCAACCACTTCCAAGAGATTATCCTGTAGGATTGTTGTTGTTGTTGTTGTTGTAGTACTACAGACAACCACTCTTCGAAAAAGTTCAAAAAGGTGAGCTGGTTGTGGATCTATTGACACATTATTATTATTTTTAGGCTCGGGTTGGCCGTAAAGAACATTATAACAATAGCTTTTAGACATCTCTTCAAATCCATGATCACCACCAAATCTCAAGTTGAACAAGAGTTTGAGAACTTGAAAAGGTAGTTGATTTTCAAGCAAAAACATGTCACGGACAATAAAGGAAACAACTCCAATACCAAGATGCAACATAGTATTGTAAACTTTAGAACAGCAGAGTACGGAGAAGTCTTGTGTTTCGATCTCAATAAAGTTTAGAACAAAACATGCATCGAGAAGCATCATTCGAGCAAAATCATTGTCATTATACTGGCTCCTGAATTCTTCCATGTAACAACTTTTAGCAACCTCGATCTCTTCTAAAATCTTCTCGAGAAAGAAATCTTGGTCCTTATCACTGCCTGTAATAAACATTTCTAGAGACTTAGGCTTGAAATCCTCAACAAACCTGAGCTCTGGCTTTTCATGATGGTAAGGCCCCAATGAAACGACTTTAGGATCAAAGTCATCGCTGTTCTGGTTCTCAAGTCTGATGACTAATGGAATTTTGGGTATTTCAGGAAAACTCTGAGCGTCGTCCATTGTAATTCTAATGTCTTCCATTTTACGCGACAGTGTCAAACTGGACATGAAATTTGACAAATAAAGGTAAAACTTTAGTTTTAAACATATGTCATTGTAATATTTTTGTTTACAGAAAATCATATCAATAACAGTAAATCGATATGTCTACATTTTTAAACAGTAGCTATTTTTTAATCTGATTATTTTACCTCGCAAACTTAGCCGATAGCCGCCGGCCGGATACCTTTTGTTGACAAGTACTGGAATGCAAAGAAGTTGCTCTACAAATGAAAATTTGAGTGATATTGGATTCTTATTCACTGTCTTAATAATAATTATATAAGGGAGCAAGTGGAACTACGACAAAGTGCCAATTACCAAATGACTTTTAATAATGGCTTTTGAAAGTTATAATTTTAAATACATTTGTATGGTTATAAAGTGTATCATAACATTTAAAAAAAACATAAGTTAAATTGCATAATAATTTAGTTTTTTCTTTTTCTTTTTTTTGGGAACAGACTAGGTAAATTTATAGTTTGTTTTGCCAAACTTCTTCAAAGTTAATATACTTTTTTTTCAAAATTAAAGTGTTTAGTCAAGTTTTTAGAGAGAAAAAAAAAGTGTGTTTGAATATTGGAGAGGTAGAAAATATTGTTTCTCCCTAAAAGTATTTTTTGTAAAATACTTTTGAGAAAATACACTTAGAAGCACTTTTTAAAAATTTGATCAAACATTAATTGTTTCTCAGAAGTATTTTTAAAATTAATTATTAGTCGAACTCAAGTTGTTTCTCTATAAAAAGTACTTTTGAAAAAATATTTTTAAGAAAAATATTTATCAAAATAAGTTTTTTTTTTAAACTTTACCAAACACGCTAGTATTAATTAGTACTAGTAATTGTAGCATTTTTTAAAAGTCCTCCTTAAGATGAATAATTTTTCTGTTGGTCAATCTTGCTACAATTTGGTGTATGCTTCTGTGTAATTTCACGGCAAATCAAATATATTGTTTTATATTGAATAGAATGTGACATGAGCATAAAAGACATAATAGTGAACAGACTTATAGTTTATTTAAATACTAAACACATTTTAACTTATTGTACGCTAATTTGCATTAAGATCAGGAAAGTAAACATCCAAAAAGAAATTAGTAATTCCTACATTATTCATCCTTGCAATATTACAATTCATTCATCATTGAAATAAATAAATCATTGTATTCATTATTTGGCAATTAATAGTTGAAAACATCCCCTTGGAAGATAATTTTTTTTTCCTCGGTGTTAAAAGAGAATGTATTCATGCTCTTTGCCATATTAATAACTTTTGGTTCCGGGTCAATGTTATGAAACTGCCAAGTTCGACGGAGTAATCAAGCCAATATAGAATTCATACGTACAGTAAATAAAAATCGTCAAATTCAGGAGATTCAGATATATTTTGCCTTAAATAATCTATTCAATTATCACAAATTAGTCTATATCATCTGAAGAACTAATAATGTTTCGTTAATTAAGTTAATAATTTAATTCTTCTAACTATATTTTCAAAATCTTAAAGTTACTTTTATTGGAAATTTTAGCCCTTGACTCTAAAATGCAAATCATATCTCATTAATGGTACAAAAATGGGTTTTTCAAAAATTGGATTTTTGTTCTGCTGAGTCTAATGAGACACACACAATAATGAATAATCCAAAAGAGCTAAAATTTTCTAATAGATACAAACGATGATTCCAGGAAGGAGAGAAGAGGGGACAAAGCAAATGAAAGAACAGTTCACAGTACCACAAAACAAGAGTGCACAATGGAAATTCATTGTGAATCAATGAGTTTTTTTTATTTTTTATTTTTAAAGAAAAAGGTTTAAATTTGTATGTATATTATCCAAATTGTTCTAGTTTACCTACGATTATACTTCGAGTTCATTTATATTATTGTAGTTAGCAAATTATCGCGTATTTAATCTTGCCATTAACAAAGCTACAGTATAAAACTGGTGGACCCCACATCACAAAGCCTTAGTTTCATTGGCTTTTTTCTAATCGGAAAAGGTCTAAAAATGCTATTCAATTTTCAGAAATAATTTATCCATATCATCCGTTAAAAAAATGCTTATTCCATGTCACTATTGTTACATATTTGACTCATCCATGCCATTATTAACTAACGACTCAATTTTTATTTGGCTCATCCATGCCACTGTCCTTAGTCAATAATGGCATGGATGAGCCAAATATATAACGGCAGTGGCATGAAATATGTATTTTTTTAACGGATGACATGAATGGACCATTTCTAAAAATTGAGTGAGATTTTTAGGCCTTTTTCGTTTTCTAATTCACGGTATTACCTTGTGTCTAGTGGAAGCGGTTTAAGCAAAAATCAAGTGCTCAATAGATAATGGGTTGAATTTAGGTGTCTAAATGAAAACTTTTGATAAATTTAGTGACAAAAAAAAAGGACGAAAGAGGTTTACATCACTACAAGAGTACACAATGGAAATTCATTGTGCATCAACGACTTTCAGAATAGTATGTAATATGTGAATTACTTAATTTTACCGTCAATCATTTTTTGAGTTTATCCAAACCCGTCGACTTAGTAAATCATCTCATATTTGACCTTGTCATTAAAGGAACTTCAACGCATCAAAATACTATGAAAAAAGTGATCTAGGTTGCCTTCATCAAAGGTCAAAGATAAAAAAGAATGATTGGAATAATAAGAACTAATCGAGTATCAATTGCCTTTTTATTTTTTTATTTTTTTTGAATCTACCTCAAGCAAGCCAACTCAATCCTACCGCAAAAAAATATTTTTGGCCATTTGCTCTAACTACATAGATCCAAAGCATAACTAAAGATAAAGTTATACCCCCCACCCACCCCTAAAATAATAAGTATTGTTAAAATGCTCTTTTAAGGGGCCGTTTGGTATGAATATAAGAAGATATAGGGGTGATATAAATCACCTTAATACTCTTTTTGGTTAGCAAACCAGGTATATGTTATTCCGACATTAATTTTAATACCAGGATAACTTATACCTTATAGAGAGTGGGGTAATTAGCATCGGTATAACTTATACCTTCTTATAAATTATACAATTGTCATTCTTAATACAACATATCAAACAGTGAATAAACAACAATTCCAACGTGACTATATATTCCCAGCATAACTAATCCCAACATAACTTATACTAGCAAAAACTTATACCGGCATAAGCCCTATTCCACCCAATCGACCCCTTAAAGACTCAAATATATATCCTCTAGTAGGGTAAAAAAAAAACAAAGGAGAGAAATGACAATGCAGAGATGAGAGCAAACAAAAGGGAGCAACTTCGTTAAGAATGTTCAACATTCAATATTAATGTATACATAATACTATTAACTTTCAAGCGAAAGGTGTTTAACCGACGTCCCTTGAGCCTATGTAGCTCCACCATTGGGAGAAAGTATAACCAATATACAGGGAGTTAGTGTATTTAAAAGGTTTTCAAATGGCTACAATTTTCCAAACCAGAATGAGGCTGCCAAGGATCCAACAAAATTGTGTATCATTGAGGAATAGAACTATGCATCTGCTTCTGATAATATGCAAATGTTAGTACAAGATCCGTTTCGAGTAGAAGTTGTGTTCGCACGGAACATGAACATGCAGTTACGAAAAGAGTTCAGCCATGCTTTCGTTGATCAAAGAAAAAAAAAGATGCTCAGTGTCGATGCACGCAGCAACATATACGAAGGAAGGATGGCGACAAGAAAGAACCAATTCCTGACCAAACCATGCTATAACATAAAATGCTCTCGGATCCTCGACACATTCTTATTCAACATTTTTGGATTTGGATTTGGGTCGCATGAAATGCACACCCGAATTTAGGAATGTAATTTAATTAAAATCGTGTCTATAGAGACTAACGTGTTGTTATCTTTTGGTAAGGTCGTGAAATTCACTAAACGACCCGTCCCGAATTCTAAGTATTTTGGAAGTAATTAATGAGGGCCCCACAATTGTATATTTGATTTGGCGATGGTCGTCTCATTTTTATTAAAATGTCAATTCTAAAGCAAACTAAAATTATCTATTTTTATTTGTCTTTAAAGGCCAATTAATTCAAAAATACAAATTCGGGCCTCGAATTCAAGTCCGAATTCAAACAAAAGGGGGAAACCCTTTTAGCTTGAACCCGCTACCTAATTCAAAACCCAATTTATATTTAAGAATTAATTCCCTATATGCTTAATACAATTTAATGTAATTTTTAACATCTGGGCCTGGAATCTATGGTCCAAGTATGCAAATAATATTGTATTGTCCAAAATAACACAGACCCAAAATTTAATGAGCAAATTTCATTTGTAGCCCGCCGGTGGAAACTATTATCATTCGCTAGCCATGAATTGATCCGTACAATTTATAGCCACAAACAAATTATAACGGCTAGCCTAAATTGATCTTCTCCACATACCGTGTAAAGCCTCGATATTCATCTTCTCATTGAAGCTGGCGTATGTTCCTTAGGCTATATTGGTTTAATCTAGACTAACTTCATCATGCATCTAATTTTCTTATTTTTCTTTTTGAACAAATATCTCATGCTGGTTCTTATTAAATAATTGTAAAGCCTAAATTATTTATCTACTAGTAGAAAATATATGACTTGGTCATGATTAATTTTTTTCCTAACCTCATCATGTTTGGTTTTTTCTTCTGTGCACGCTAAAATAAATTAAGAAGAAGAAGAGATAAAAATTAATACGTTCACCACCATACACCATCAATAATATGCAGATATTGACAAGAAAATCTCACCTATACTACTTTCACTCCCAATATAATTCACGTAGCATTAACGGAAAATTTTATTTAAGAATTAAATTAAAATTTCGGTAATTTTTTTTAGGCACTTAGATGAAATTTCCAAAAAATACTCACACAAAGAATGGGAATTTGCTTTTGTCTTAGTTTATTCGACGTACTATAATTTGATATAAATTCTCTACATAATTTATATACAATAAATTTTCACTATACAATTATATATATATATATATATATATATATATATATATATATATATATATATATATATATATATATATATATATATAAATCCCAAAATTATACTAAATAGATTGTAATTATACAAATTATATATAGTAGACTGTCACTATATAAAAAATATTCAAAATAGACTGTCACTATACACAAAATATATAAATAGATGTAATTATACAATATATATACAAAATAGAGATAATTATACAAAATATATACAAAAAAGACTGTCCCTATATAAAAACACATGATACATTCCAAATACACAGTGTGCACACATTACACATACAAAATTGTATATAATTTATATACACTATGTTTACATATTAGAAAACACATTATATACAATTTTGATACATTGTTCGGACAAATTATACATTCACGATACAAAATATATTTGGGGTATACAAATATATACACTAGAGATACACAAGCACACTCGAGATATGCTCAATATACACCAAGGATACACTGTCGAACTTAGGATTTAATATTTATACATTGCAAAAAAGAATTGCTCTATTGTGTCAGGCAGGGATCGAACTTACAACCTTCAGTTTAGAAAACAAGCGCTCTATCCACTAATCTACAGGCGCTTATGTTCTCATACTCATTCCTTTCGGCTATGATATGCAATACATTTGGGCTGAAGGGCCATTTTTTGTAAGTAGGACAAAACATGGGCTATTAAAATTTTGAGGGGCTATAGAGGGTAGTTTTCTCAAATTTAATGAGCAAATTTTATTTGTAGCCCACCGGTGGAAACTATTATCATTCGCTAGCCATGAATTGATCCGTACAATTTATAGCCCCAAACAAATTATAAGGGCTAGCCTAAATTGATCTTCTCCACATACCGTGTAAAGCCTCGACATTCATCTTCTCATTGAAGCTGGCGTATGTTCCTTAGGCTATATTGGTTTAATCTAGACTAACTTCATCATGCATCTAATTTTCTTATTTTTCTTTTTGAACAAATATCTCCTGCTGGTTCTTATTAAATAATTGTAAAGCCTAAATTATTTATCTACTAGTAGAAAATATATGACTTGGTCATGATTAATATTTTCCTAACCTCATCATGTTTGTTTTTTTCTTCTGTGCACGCTAAAATAAATTAAGAAGAAGAAGAGATAAAAATTAATACGTTCACCAGCATACACCATCAATAATATGCAGATATTGACTAGAAAATCTCACCTATACTACTTTCACTCCCAATATAACTCACGTAGCATTAACGGAAAATTTTATTTAAGAATTAAATTAAAATTTCGGTAATTTTTTTTAGGCACTTAGATGAAATTTCCAAAAAATACTCACACAAAGAATGGGAATTTGCTTTTGTCTTAGTTTATTCGATGTACTATAATTTGATATAAATTCTCTACATAATTTATATACAATAAATTTTCACTATACAATTATATATATATATATATATTATATATATATATATATATATATATATATATATATATATATATATATATATATATATATATATATATATATATATATCCCAAAATTATACTAAATAGATTGTAATTATACAAATTATATATAGTAGACTGTCACTATACATAAAATATATAAATAGATTTAATTATACAAAATATACAAAATAGAGATAACTATACAAAATATATATATATAAAAAAAGAATGTCCCTATATAAAAATACATGATATATTCCAAATACACAGTATGCACACATTACACATACAAAATTGTATATAATTTATATACACTATGTTTACATATTAGAAAACACATTATATACAATTTTGATACATTGTTCGGACAGATTATACATTCACGATACAAAATATATTTGGGGTATACAAATATATACACTAGAGATACACAAGCACACTCGAGATATGCTCAATATACACCAAGGATACACTGTCGAACTTAGGATACAATATTTATTCATTGCAAAAAAAGAATTGCTCTACTGTGTCAGGCAGGGATCGAACCTACAACCTTCAGTTTAGAAAACAAGCGCTCTATCCACTAATCTACAGGCGCTTATGTTCTCATACTCATTCCTTTCGGCTATGATATTCAATACATTTGGGCTGAAGGGCCATTTTTTGTAAGTAGGACAAAACATGGGCTATTAAAATTTTGAGGGGCTATAGAGGGTAGTTTTTTCAAATTTAATCACATAGGCTAACCATTTCTGTTGGGCCTGCGTCACAGCCCAGATTCCTAGCTAGCCCAAACTGGGTGAGAGGGGTTGAGGGATTGAATCCCCTTAGCTTACTTGACACTAATATATTTATTTGATTTTAAAGCAAGTTGACATCAATACTTAACTGTATTATTTTATATATATACTAAAATATTAACTTTATACATGTATTACTACTGATTTCAAAAACAAAACTATCATTAGCTATTAAACTAATTACTAATACTAAATCATTGATTTCATGCTATGGTTTTGAAATGAATCAACCAATCTAGAAAAATACGAAAACAATCTAAACTAAATACAAATGTGTTTAACACAAAAGAAAAGTTCAGCTTCCTTTTGCATTAAACATCATATAACACAATGTTTACCTACACTAAATAATTAACTAAATTATACTATCATACACAGGAATACTCAAATAGAGTAGAAGAAGATTTATAACAGAAAAATTGCAGCTTCATTTCCAATAGGTGAATTACATTGAGATAGACTTGAGATGTGTACCTGGAAATGTTTACAATGGGAGAAAAGGAAGATCAACAGCAAAAAATAGAAAAAATACAGCAGCAGAAAGCCCAACACAGTAGCTTCAACACCTCAATCTGAAAATTCTAGCAACACGGAAAAAATCTATCACGACCCAACCCCGGTCGTGATGGCGCCCAACCTAAAGTTAGGCAAGCGAGACCAACAACTATTTTCATATTTAACAAGACGTCCCCAAAGGACAAATTCTAGAAGAAACTGAGAGTTTATAATAATACTCCGATAATAATAGTAGAATAAAAGTGCTGAGAAGTGCGAACACCGAAAATAACACTCTCAAAAGATCTGGGGTCACGTGTCTAGAGCCTCTAAGCAAAAACTGAATAATGATAGGAATAGTTGAACAATATACTCAAGTCTGAAAGTATATAGATAATAAGCAGAAATAAGGAGAGAAGCTAGGTCCTGCAAATGCCAGTAGCTACCTCAGCAACTCGAATACTCTGTAAGAAAGTGGACTTCTCGCCTGGACCTCATGCGTACCTGAATATGCATACAAAGATGCAGGGAGTAGGGGTGAGTACTAAGTACTCAATGAGTAAAAAGCATACAAAATAGGTGAAGGTAAGAAATCCATGAAATGCCACAAAGTAAAGCTATGTCTAATAGTCCGATGCCTCCTACGAACTAACAGCAACAGCAAACCACAGATAACACAAGTAATTAATAATGCATGTATGCAATGCAATGCCCATGACCACTGCAGTGCGTAGACCGATCCGTTTAACGTCGACGGCATTCACTGGGGGTGTGTACAGACTCTGGAGGGGCTCCTTCATCCCAAGCGCAATATTCATATCATCTGCTGCGGCGTGCAGCCCGATCCATACTCAGTCCACAATATGCATATGAGTCACATAATAGCTTCAATTCATTTATTTCCAGTTTCCAATTCATTAATAAGGAAGATATACTTTAATTACTTAATTTTTTAAGAAAAGGTGACTTAGCATTTCATAGTAGTGATTAAACCCAAGACTGAGATTAATGATTATACAAATCATGCTATCACAATGATATCTATCCCCTAAGGATACTACAGGTCGACACAAGTCCCCAAACATGGTATAAAGCCCATATATATTCATCACAGAGTGCGTTTCAATCGCCAATATAGTATTATTCTTATTTGGGATGGACCAAGTCACAATCCCCAGTCATAACCAATGTTGCACCTGCCATGGAATGCGAGTCATGCCCTAAATAGCATCACAGTGTGATAAGCCAGGGTCTCAAACCCTCAGGCCATCATATATACCAATTACTCACCTCTAACCGGCCGTGGACTCGTCCGCAATGCCTTTTCCTTTCGAATTTTCCTCCTCGCACGTCGAATCTAGTCAAAACCACATCGAAAAATATGGGTCACAGAAACATAACCCAATCAAAATTACTCGAAAAGTATAACAATCACGAAGTTGGTAAAACCCGAGCCCCGGGCCCACTTCCCGGAAAAATTCCAAAAATCATACCAACGGATTCCTCGTCTTGCCACGAGTCAGTGCATATAAAATTTATCAAAATAGGAGTTCGAATGGCCTTTCAAAATCCAAAAAACTCTTTTCTAAATTTAAGCCCTAGTTCTTCACAATTTCTACCCAATTTCATGATTGTTGGTGTTGATTCTAGCATAAAATCGTATTTTCTAGTCAAGAAACTTACCTCCAAGCGATACCTGTTGAAAACTCTCTTCAAATCGCTCAAAACCCTCTCTTGACTGAGTAAAAATGGTGGAAATATGTTTTGGATCGCGTCTGAAATTAATCCTTAAAACATTCTGTTCGCCAACGTTTCCTTCTATGCGATCGCAATGCCTCTCCTGTGATCGCATAGAGTAACTTTTCCAGGCCCAAAATTCTTTCTTTGCGATAGCAGAAGTCCCTATGCGATCGCATACCTTTAACTTTCTATGCTACGCAATCGCATCGCCCGTATTGCGATCGCACTGAACATTTTCCTCAACCTATGCGATCGCACATCCCCTCACGCGATCGCACAGATTAAAATTCCACCCCCTTCGGATCCTTCTATGCAATCGCAGACCTGTCTATACGATCGCATAGAACAAAAATTGTCTGCAATTTTCGGCTGCAACTTTCAACTCAAAACTCCCTGTTGGGCATCCGAAATCACCCCGAGACTCCGGGACCTCAACCAAAAGCACAAATATGTCACATTACTTCATTCAAACTTTCTCGCAACATAAAACACCATCATAAACATCAAAATCATCTAATTCTCAAGGATTTAAGCCTAAGTTTAACTAAAACTTCCGAAAATTGCATTTGATCTAAAACCCGACCTATACACCTCCGAATGATCGGAAATTTTGCACGCATATCCAAAATCACCTCACGGAGCTATTGCAACTCTAGGAATTTCATTCCGAGCCCCGGATCAAAAGCTCACCTACCATCCGGAATTTGCCAAAATCTAACCTTAGCCAATTCAAGCATAAATCTGCACCGGACCTTCGAATTCAATTCTGATTGCTTTCCTAAGTCATAAATCATCCCCCGAGACTAGTCGTATCATCAAAAATCCATTCCGAGTCTTCTAACTCATAATTCAACATTCAGTTGACTTTTCCAAACTAACATTCCCATAAAGAGGTTTATTATCTCATCTCTAACCGAATTCTACCCGATTTACTTTAAATTCTCCAAACACATATAATGAAACATATGAGAGCATAAAACAGGGAAAACAGGGCAGTAACTCCCATAACGACGGGTCGGGTCGTTACATTCTTCCCAACTTAGACAAACGCTCATCCGCTAGCGGGTCAAGAAACATATATACATGGACTCTAATAAGTGTGGATATTTGCTCTGCATCTCCTGCTCGGTCTCCCAAGTTGCTTCCTCCACGGGCCGACCTTTCCACTGCACCTTTATAGAAGCTATGTCTTTGGATCTCAATTTACGAACCCGTCGACCCAAAATGGCTACCGGCTCCACATTGAAGGTGAAGTCCTCATCCAACTGTAGCGTGCTGAAGTCTAATACATGAGACGGGTCTTCAACGTATTTCTGGAGCATAGAAAAATGGAACACCGGGTAAACTCCCGACAATATAGGTGGCAAACAAAGCATATAAGCCACCTACCCAATCTTCTTAAGTACCTCAAAAGGTCCAATGAACGTTAGGCTCAGCTTTCCTTTCTTTCCAAACCTCATAACTCCTTTCATAGGCGAAACTTTCAGCAACACCTTCTCGCCTACTGAATAAGACACATCTCGGACCTTCTAGTCCGCATAACTCTTCTGACGCGACTGAGCTTTGCGAAGTCTCTCCTAAATCACCTTTACCTTGTCTAAGGCATCCTGGACTAACTCTATCCCCAATAATCTAGCCTCGCCGGGCTCAAACCAACTGACTGGAGATCTACACCGTATCCCATATAAAGCTTCATACGGTGCCATCTAAATACTGGATTGATAACTATTGTTATAGGCAAACTCTGCAAGAGGCAAGTAATCAGCCCAAGAACCTCCAAAATTAATAACGCGGGCACGCAACTTATCCTCTAATATCTGAATTGTACGCTCGGACAGTCCGTCCGTTTGTGGGTGAAATGCTGTGCTCAACTCTACCTGGGAACCCAACTCTCGCTGAAATGTCCTCCAGAATGGAGAAGTGAACTGGGTACCTCTATCAGATATAATAGAAATTGGGACCCCATGCAACCGCGCAATCTCTCGGATAAAAATCTCCACTAACCGCTCTGATGAATAGGTAGTGCACACAGGAATGGAGTGCGAGGACTTGGTCAGTCGATCCACGATCACCCAAACTGAATCAAACTTCTTCAAGGTACGGGGAAGACCACTCACGAAATCCATAGTGATGCTCTCCCATTTCCACTTGGGAATATCCATGGGCTGGAACACCCCACCAGGTCTCTGGTGTTCATACTTGACTTGCTGACAATTAAGACATCGAGCCACATAATTCACAATATTATTTTTCATCCTTCTCCGCCAGTAATGCTGTCTCAAATCTTGGTACATCTTCGCGGCACCCGGATGAATTGAATACCGCGAGCTGTGGGCCTCCTCCAATATCAACTCCCGAAGCCCATCTACATTAGGCACACAAATCCGGCCCTGCATCCGTAACACACCATTATCTCCGATGGTCACATCTCTAGAATCATCGTGCTAGACCCTGTCCTTCAGGACAAGCAAATGCGGATCATCATATTGACGCTCTCGAATACGGTCATACAAGGAAGACCGAGATACCACACAAGCCATCACCCGGCTGGGCTCAAAAATATCTAACCTCACGATCTCATCACAGAAATATAACCCAATCAAAATTACTCGAAAAATATAACAATTCACGAAGTTGGTAAAACCCGAGCCCCGGGCCCACTTCTCGGAAAAATTCCAAAAAGCATACCAACGGATTCCTCGTCTCGCCACGAGTCAGTGCATATAAAATTTATCAAAATAGGAGTTCGAATGGCCTTTCAAAACCCAAAAAACCGTTTTCTAAATTTAAGCCCTAGTTCTTCACAATTTCTACCCAATTTCATGATTGTTGGTGTTGATTCTAGCATAAAATCGTATTTTCTAGTCAAGAAACTTACCTCCAAGCGATACCCGTTGAAAACTCTCTTGAAATCGCTCAAAACCCTCTCTTGACTGAGTAAAAATGGTGGAAATATGTTTTGGATCGCGTCTGAAATTAATCCTTAAAACATCCTGTTCGCCCACGTTTTCTTCTATACGATCGCAATGCCTCTCCTGTGATCGCATAGAGTAAGTTTTCCAGGCCCAAAATTCTTTCTCTGCGATCGCAGAAGTCCCTATGCGATCGCATACCTTTAACTTTCTATGCTATGCGATCGCATCGCCCGTATTGCGATCGCACTGAACATTTTCCTCAATCTATGCGATCGCACAGATTAAAATTCCACCCCATTCGGATCCTTCTATGCAATCGCAGACCTGTCTATACGATCGCATAGAACAAAAACTGTCTGCAATTTTCGGATGCAACTTTCAACTCAAAACTCCCTGTTGGGCATCCGAAATCACCCCGAGACCCCGGGACCTCAACCAAAAGCACAGATATGTCACATTACTTCATTCAAACTTTCCCGCAACATAAAACACCATCATAAACATCAAAATCATCTAATTCTCAAGGATTCAAGCCTAAGTTTCACTAAAACTTCCGAAAATTGCATTTGATCTAAAACCCGACCGATACACCACCGAATGATCTGAAATTTTGCACGCATATCCAAAATCACCTGACGGAGCTAATGCAACTCTCAGAATTTCATTCCGAGCCCCGGATCAAAAGCTCACCTACCATCCGGAATTCGCCAAAATCTAACCTTAGCCAATTCAAGCATAAATCTGCACCGGACCTCCGAATTCAATTCTGATTGCTCTCCTAAGTCATAAACCATCCCCCGAGACTAGTCGAATCATCAAAAATCCATTCCGAGTCTTCTAGCTCATAAGTCAACATTCAGTTGACTTTTCCAAACTAACCTTCCCATAAAGAAGTTTATTACCTCATCTCTAACCGAATTCTACCCGATTTACTTCAAATTATCCAAACACATATAATGAAACATATGAGAGCATAAAACAGGGAAAACAGGGCGGTAACTCCCATAACGACGGGTCGGGTCGTTACATTCTTCCCAACTTAGACAAACGCTCATCCGCGAGCGGGTCAAGAAACATACATGGACTCTAATAAGTGTGGATATTTGCTCTGCATCTCCTGCTCGGTCTCCCAAGTTGCTTCCTCCACGGGCCGACCTTTCAACTGCACCTTTACAAAAGCTATGTCTTTGGATCTCAATTTACGAACCCGTCGACCCAAAATGGCTACCGGCTCCACATCGAAGGTGAAGTCCTCATCCAACTGTAGCGTGCTGAAGTCTAAATACATGAGACGGGTCTCCAACGTATTTCTGGAGCATAGAAACATGGAACATCGGGTAAACTCCCGACAATCTAGGTGGCAAAACAAGCATATAAGCCACCTCCCCAATCTTCCTAAGTACCTCAAAAGGTCCAATGAACCTTGGGCTCATCTTTTCTTTCTTTCCAAACCTCATAACTTCTTTCATAGGCGAAACTTTCAGCAACACCTTCTCGCCTACTGAATAAGACACATCTCGGACCTTCCAGTCCGCATAACTCTTCTGACGTGACTGAGATTTGTGAAGTCTCTCCTGAATCACCTTTACCTTGTCTAAGGCATCCTGGACTAATTCTGTCCCCAATGATCTACCCTCGCCGGGCTCAAACCAACTGACTGGAGATCTACACCGTCTCCCATATAAGGCTTCATACGGTGCCATCTCAATACTGGATTGATAACTATTGTTATAGGCAAACTCTACAAGAGGCAAGTAATCAGCCCAAGAACCTCCAAAATTAATAACGCGGGCACTCAACTTATCCTCTAATATCTGAATTGTACACTCGGACTGTTTGTCCGTCCGTTTGTGGGTGAAATGTTATGCTCAACTCTACCTGGGAACCCAACTCTCGCTGAAATGTCCTCCAGAACGGAGAAGTGAACTGGGTACCTCTATCAGATATAATAGAAACTGGGACCCCATGCAACCGCACAATCTCTCGGATAAAAATCTCCGATAACCGCTCTGATGAATAGGTAGTGCACACAGGAATGAAGTGCGCGGACTTGGTTAGACGATCCACGATCACCCAAACTGAATCAAACTTCTTCAAGGTACGGGGAAGACCACTCACGAAATCCATAGTGATGCTCTCCCATTTCCACTTGGGAATATCCATGGGCTGGAACACCCCACGAGGTCTCTGGTGTTCATACTTGACTTGCTGACAATTAAGACATCGAGCCACATAATTGACAATATTCTTTTTCATCCTTCTCCGCTAGTAATGCTATCTCAAATCTTGGTACATCTTCGCGGCACTCGGATGAATTGAATACCGCAAGCTGTGGGCCTCCTCCAATGTCAACTCCCGAAGCCCATCTACATTAGGCACACAAATCTGGCCCTGCATCCGCAACACACCATTATCTCTGATGGTCACATCTCTGGCATCATCGTGCTAGACCCTGTCCTTCAGGACAAGCAAATGCGGATCATCATACTGACGCTCTCGAATACGGTCATACAAGGAAGACCGAGATACCACACAAGCCATCACCCGGCTGGGCTCAAAAATATCTAACCTCACGATCTGATTAAATAGAGCCTGAACATCAACTGCAAGGACCCTCTCCCCAACTAGAATATACGCCAAACTGCCCATACTAATAGTCTTCCGGCTTAAAGTATCGTCCACCACATTGGCCTTCCCGGGATGATATAAGATAGTAATGTCATAATCCTTGAGTAATTCAAGCCATCTCCGCTGCCTCAAATTTAGATCTTTCTACTTAAATAAGTGCTGAAGACTGCGGTGGTCTGTATATACCTCACAAGACACGCCATACAGATAATGCCTCCAAATCTTTAAGGCATGAACAATAGCAGCTAATTCTAAGTCGTGAACAGGGTAATTCTTCTCGTGGGGCTTTAACTGGTGAGAAGCGTATGCAATAACTCTATCCTCCTACATTAATACATAGCCGATCCCAACTCCCAAAGCATCGTAATACATCGTATAAGACCATGAAGATGATGGCAATACAAGTACCAGAGCTGTGGTCAAGGCCAACTTGAGCTTCTGGAATCTCTCCTCGCATTGATCAGACCACACAAATGGAGCATTCTTCTGTGTCAGCTTCATCAAAGGCGAAGCAATCAACGAAAAACCCAAAATGAACCTACGATAATAACCTGCCAAATCGAGGAAACTTTGGATCTCAGTAGCTGAGACGGTCTGGGTCAATTCTGCACCGCCTCGACCTTCTGTAGGTCAACCGGAATACCATCGCTGGGCACTATATGTCCTAGAAAAGTCACAGTATTATGCCAGAACTCACACTTAGAAAACATCGCATAAAGCTTCTCTTCTCTCAATCTATGCAATACCACCCTCAAGTGCTACGCGTGCTCCCCCTGGCTGCGTGAGTACACCAGAATGTCATCAATAAATACGATCGCAAAAGAATCCAGATATAGTCGGAATACATTGTTCATCAAGTGCATGAATGCGGCTGGGGCATTAGTTAGCCCAAAAGACATCACCAGAAATTTATAGTGCACATATCTCGTTCTGAAAGCCGTTTTCATAATGTCTGAATCCCTAATCTTCAACTAGTGATAACCCAATCGAAGGTCAATTTTTGAGAATACACTTGCTCCCTAAAGCTGATCAAACAAGTCCTCAATACGAGGTAATGGGTACTTATACTTTACTGTCACCTTGTTCAATTGTCTATAATCGATGTACATTCTCATTGTGCCATCCTTCTTCTTTACGAATAATACCAATAAACCCCAAGGTGACACACTCGGATGAATGAACCCCTTATCTAGGAGTTCCTGAATCTATTTTTTCAACTCTTTTAACTCAGCCGGTGCCATGCGATAGGGAGGAATAGAAATGGGCTAAGTGCCCGACACCAAATCAATACCGAAATCGCCGTCCCTGTCCGGTGGCATGCCCGACAGGTCTGCTGGAAATACATCCTGGAAATCCCTCACAACGGGGACCAAATCAAGACTAGGAGCCTCAGGTCCAACATCTCTAACAAAAGCCAGATAAGATAAGCAACCCTTCCCAATCATTCATTAAGCTTTTAGGAAAGAAACCACCCTGTCGGATACATAATCAGTCAGGCCTCGCTACTTGATTCTTGGACTACGTGGAATAGTCAACGTAACTATCTTGGAATGACAGTCCAGAATAGAATGGTAAGGAGATAGCCAATCCATACCCAGAATCACATCAAAATCCACCATGCCCAATAATAACAAGTCAACTCGGGTCTCCAGATGTCACGACCCAAACCGATGGGCCGCGACGGGCACCCGGTACCTTACTTAACCGACCAACGTAACATATCTTTCTTATTATACTATTGTGAGTAAATAAGCCAGAAAACCCGCCATGAGATAACAAGAATAAAACATAAGGGAATACTATGATGGCCCAATATGATATACAAACTTATACATATGACACACGAGCCTATAAGGCCGACATGACCATTTGTAAACTCAATATATATGCCGACAAGGCCATACAAGTATCCATACACCTGACATCTGTCTACAAGCCTCTAAGAGTACATAAAATCATAAAGGTCGGGGCAGGGCCCCACTATACCAACCAATACATATCTTAAGCATACTGACCAAATAGGCAACTCCGGAGCAAGTGGAGTGCGCCAACACCTTCGCCGAGCTGATAGCCTAATAGGAGGACAATCAACCTATCAATCGGGACTTGCGGGCATGAAACACAGCGTCCCCAGGCAAAAGGGACGTCAGTACGAATAATGTACCGAGTATGTAAGGCAAGAAAGCATAAACAAGAATAGTAATGTAAAGAGAGATGGAGGAAATACAACTTGGAACATCTGAGTGCCTCTGGGGGCTACTGACATGAAATGCATAATACATATATATACATATACCTTTAAAAACATTTGCCTCTGGGGGCATCATCATCATCATCATATCGTACCCGGCCTCAAAGAGGACTCGGTAAAAACGTACCCGGCCACGTGGAGCTCGGTAAACCCAACTGATCAGTGGTTGCACAATAGGTGCCGTACCCGGCCGACTATAGCGCGGCTCGGTAGAGTAAAATAGATACATATATATAATGTATGCTCGACTCATAGAATCACGTTCTAAACCTTTCTGAGTGACGTAAGAACATTATGGACACACAATATGAACTTCACTAGGACTTCTGGATCATACATACTTTCTTAGAATAACTTTGTATGGAAAGAACAACATGGACAACCTTAGTTGCTAGGAGTAGATTCATTATGAAATAGCATATTCATTTCATATTAGATCATGCCAAAAGAAAGAAGGAAATGCCTTAACATACCTTAACCATGGTGAGTCCTTAATACCTCTCAAGCAACTCATCAAACAACTCAACTCAATCTACCATGGCATAAAGAGATTCAAAATCAGTGTTGAGCAAAGGCTAGTCTGAAACTTAAGCTAGTAGCTCGTCTACGTCAATTCGGGCAGCATCTCCCTTGTAACAAGGGCCTCCTCCAATACCATATACCAACAACAACAACAGCCATGGAAGTCCAGCAACCTATAAATATCAATAACAAGACACCATATAACAACAACAAGTCACAACTACTTCACGACGAGCGGCAAGCTCCGGTTGGAATCCGTATAACCCATATCACCCCTTATAGACTTCTTACATTAATTTAAAACTATCATTAACGTGATTATGAAGTCATTCATCAATGATTCCATCCTTATACCAAATATTTATAACAAAGGAAACAATCCTCAACTCCAACTATCTTCAATTAGTAGCTTTATTCACTAGTTCATGTCTACTCTATCCATTTAACTTAATCAACATCAAGATAACCTTAAGCACATGAAAGAACACAATATACATACTTGCTAAAGCAACTTCAAGTCGAAATCCAAGTTATAAACAGCTTACAACAATCCTAAATGGCAATACAACACCATAGAAGTGACTTAAGCTAATCCAAGTATTATCTTGTAATTTAACATCCTAAAAACTTAACCAACATACAAGAAAGCTTAAGCACAATTAGTAGGCTGATATACTCACCTTATACAGCAGCAACAACTTGGAATTTCATCCAAATACAGCCCATAACAATCCTCAATGACAACATAACCTCAAAGAGGTGTTGTTCTTCACTAGAACTAAGTTTTGATGTTGAAATATGGTGTAATCACTTTGGAATCACTTCAAACCCTTGTGGAATCTGTTTATAAGAGTTAGGAGAAGGTTGGAGACGAAGTTGAGTTGAAAATAAGTGAAAAATAGGCGTCCAAATCGTTTAATAATTGAAGTAGGTCAACCACCGCCTAAGTGGGTCCCATTGGGAGCTGCTTGCGCGGTCTCGCGAAAACATGAATATCTTTCTACTCCGATGTCGTATTGACGAACGGTTTAATGCGTTGAAAACTAGACTCGTAGATCTTCAATTTGATATGTAGATCATCCATTTATTCAAAGTATATTTGGAGAAAAGTGCATCTACATTTGGCCTAAATTTCAGCATATTATGAATGCAACTTGTGATGGCCTTTGCTAACTTTTGTTCTATAACTCGTTTGACTTAAAAAGAATAACACACGACTATCATACGACTACAATAACTCATAACTTAACCTCCTCATCATGTTAATCACCCTAGTCTCACACCAAAAGAATATGTTATAACATTCAAAACTTGTCGATTTTCGACGGAACTTATTTCCTTCAATTTGTTTAGCGATTAAGCTTTCCAACCCTTTTGGTACTTGTCATTCATGATCTTAACTATTTGTAACCTCCAAAGTAACATGATTAACTTACTTTATTTGCTTTCAAATATAATCTCATTTATGAGCTTACATCAATTGACTTACGACATACTCTCACGTATGAAAACTTGGGGTGTAACATTATTCCCCCCTTTGGAACATTCGTCCTCGAATGTTAACTAATGCATTTATCAATATCATAACCTTTAGCTCTGATGAATACTTGAATATTTTCCTTGACAGATAGTAAACTATTTTGTAAGTAATCCCAAAGGCCAGGGTATTCCCCCCTTTAGGCCTCTTTCTCACACCACAACCTGTGGTCGGAATTCTTTTAATCTCGCAAATGCTTCTGTCATGCATCATGTACAACCGTTTATTTGTATGTGTGTCTATGCAACTCTTCTCTCCTTTTTCCTCTTAGGTTTTAGCCAATCTATAGACCTCACTTTGTGGACATATACAGAACTATGACAAGTTGTCACTCTAGGCATCTATAGTTATACTAAAGTTCTTCGCTTGGTACTTTGTCGAACTTACGACTATTGCTATACCTTGCTTCATATCCTCGGGTTTTTATGCTTATGTTTTTACTATATCTAGGTAGGTCATACTATATCCTAACTCTTACTTCGGTTTATTATTAACGTGGTCTGCCACTCGGCTCCGGGTTATTCATTCGCTGCTTGTCCTATAAGTATAAATCTATGTCCTTTAATGCATCCTCATTACTGTAAATCTTAATAATGACAGTCTAATCTCATCTCATACTTTGTGAATTTTGTCCATCCATTGTTGATTCATATCAATTTTGATCCATAATCCACCCCTGATAACTTAACCTTTTATGTAATATTGGTGCTAGGATTCATATTTTATTAGGGGATATCTTAATGATCAGAATGATCCATCTGGGGCGATACCCTGCTTTCATAACCGTATCTCACGGTATCCCAATGTGATTTACCTTGCGTGGATATTTTAATTCTGTCCAATTCATGAGACCCCTTTCTTTTATTTGTCAGATCATTACTCAATCGAAGGCTCATGGTACCAGTTATCACCTTAGCCTTTCATGGGCATTATGAAATATCCATGATACAATCTTCTAACAATTTAATCCTTTGTTTATGCCCTGGGTTCAATTCTTTATTTCAACTTATACCGGAGTCTTCTATGGCTGTATGATTGTTAATAGATATGTTGCCTGGATAATGTTCCAAAATCTTGAGTGTAATAATTCTTTCTTTCCATATTAGCCTTCTTTCAATGTAAGCTATTTCGTTTCCATGTTTTTCTGCCTCCTGTTGCGTCCATACTTAGCTTATCTTAGCGCCCACACTTGCCAAAGTTTTTATACTACTCATGATTTTGAATATTACTTTTAACTCTTATTTCCCGTTCATTAGCCATGGTAGGTGCCACTTTCCTTTGGAATTCTTACAATGTTGTTGCGAGATTGTTGTTACACGACTATTTCCTCTTTAGGTCGTTGTGCTTAGGTTGGAGCCTTCTTTCTTATCTCCTCGGCTAGTCTTTCATTATAGTACTTAGGGATAACCTTTGACTCTCGTAAAGTTGTGACCTTATTACGGACCTTTTTAATGTCCTTACTTGCCTATAATCATCTGTAGTTGCTTGCTTTCATGCCCCTGTGCTTGTATGGTTGCTTTTGAACTGATATTTTGACTGCCTTTCAAGTGGCTCTTTTTTTTACCCCCAAAACACTCATACGGTACCTTTAACTACCTCGACTTTTGTTTGAATATATATCTCAAAATGATATTCTCCGAAACTGAATTCTCCATGTTGGGTTCTACTATGTTTATCTTACACGATCTGATGATTCGTCTATAACCTCCTATTTTGCCATAACTGAGATCTTCTGACCAATTACTAACTACTCGTTAGCCCATTCTCATATCAATATTCCTCGTAATCTTTCTTAGGTTAATTACTTTGTTTTAACTTATGTCTCGCACTGGCTCCTTATTTATTAATAACAACTCGAGCAGGAACCTTTACTTCCTCTCCTTGATGTCGTGCTTGCAGAATATTCTTGAATGGTAGCGTATCTATATGATTTGGATAAGTGCCATCTCATTCCACTTTTATTTATCTCATTCTTCCTTTACCAATTCATAGTTACTAGAACCATTTAATTCTGACTTAATGCCATATCACTCCATATTCCCCCCTTTATGGGTGTACTAAAAGTTGAAGCCACGAGGATCTACCTATAGATGTTTTACCTCTTCATCTTTGGCGTTGTTTCTCATCAATGATCCTTACTTGCCTTGCGGCAATTCTGCTGTACCAAGGATGAAAAATTCCCTACTCGCGAGGATGACACTTAGCGTAACTGGAACATACAGTCTCTTAAGGTTAACTTTGCTCACATTGCTTATTCTAGGGAAGCGTCTCCATAATGACTATTCTCTGCATTTATCGTGAATCTTCTTTTGTGGTCCATTTTATTACCGCTGGAATGAAATCTGAAATTCCCATGATGACGAGTGCTTTCCAATCATTCAGTCCCTAATTCATATTTAGATTATCGTATTTAATAGTCCATACTGTTTTTTGTTACTCTAGGGATTAACTCTCCCCTCTGGTAGTCGCGTTGGCGTCACGAACTTATTTCTCAAAATGAGGATATAACCTTATGGCCTATACTCTTTTGTTGTCTCAAGGCTTGTCACCTCTTGTATTTCCTTTCACTTGACTATAAACTCTATAATATTGTCATTTTTTTTCTACTGTTGTCATTCATGTATTAGCTCTTACTCATAATGCTTCATTAACTCTCTTCTTATTTTCTTGCTAACATTTCTGTCAATCACTTTATTTTGAACACTCGAACAAAACATTATTTTGCATTTAGCTTCCGTTTGCTCCATCCAGTGGCTCTTCAGGTTGCTTAATGCTCTCGCTTTAATAGGAACACGAGCCACACTAAGGTAATATGTATCAATTCAAGACTTATGGTGCATGTCTTTGTCGTACTCAAATCTGGCTACACTATTTTAAAGTGTACCATCTGGGTGTCTCACAAGGAGATCTATTAGCACATTTGCAATATCCTTCAGAAATGTCAACTGACACAAACAATTCCGCCATCCTATCTTCATATACTACTTATATTAACCCCCATAGGGCATATCTTGAATAGGTGCGAGCAATTGTATATACCTCTGCTACTATTGAATATAACTCAAAAAGCTTATGTTCCTCTGCCTCAATTATAAACACTATTAACCTTCATTAATTAGGCGCCTCGTGCCCTTCTTTATCTTGCTTCTTTTGCTTGTTGAAACTTGTAGTTTTTAATCTCTCATTGTCTTTCACCATAAAGGTGGGTAGGCATTCTTGGCTTAAGGCTCCTTATCAAGAGGCTTACACCTTTCACTACACCCATGATCTGCTGAAGACCTCAAATTTACTTATCGTAGGCATTATACAAAATCCAGTTCCTTTGATTCAGCTCTTCCACAACTATATTTCTTTCCAATCCTTCTTGCAGGATGTACGTATCGTCTTATTACGAATAACAAAAAAAAATATCAAATTTGAATTCTTATAATTGGGCTCTACCACACGATCTAGAGTAAGAAGAAAGAGTGACAATCCTAAATGCCATGTAGCCTCCTGATTATAAGTGTGGTGCACGACACACCCATAAACAAGACTCTACTAGACACGGCATGTAGACCCCCTAGGACGGAACTGCTCTGATACCACTTTTGTCACGACCCAAACCGATGGGCCGCGACGGGCACCCGGTACCTTACTTAACCGACCAACGTAACATATCTTTCTTATTATACTATTGTGAGTAAATAAGCCAGAAAACCCGCCATGAGATAACAAGAATAAAACATAAGGGAATACTATGATGGCCCAATATGATATACAAACTTATACATATGACACACGGGCCTATAAGGCCGACATGACCATTTGTAAACTCAATATATATGCCGACAAGGCCATACAAGTATCCATACACCTGACATCTGTCTACAAGCCTCTAAGAGTACATAAAATCAAAAAGGTCGGGGCGGGGCCCCACTATACCAACCAATACATATCTTAAGCATACTGACCAAATAGACAACTCCGGAGCAAGTGGAGTGCGCCAACACCTTCGCTGAGCTGATAGCCTAATAGGAGGACAATCAACCTATCAATCGGGACCTGCGGGCATGGAACACAGCGTCCCCGAGCAAAAGGGATGTCAGTACGAATAATGTACCGAGTATGTAAGGCAAGAAAGCATAAACAAGAATAGTAATGTAAAGAGAGATGGAGGAAATACAACCTGGAACATCCGAGTGCCTCTGGGGGCTACTGACATGAAATGCATAATACATATATATACATATACCTTTAAAAACATTTGCCTCTGGGGGCATCATCATCATCATCATATCGTACCCGGCCTCAAAGAGGACTCGGTAAAAACGTACCCGGCCACGTGGAGCTCGGTAAACCCAACTGATCAGTGGTTGCACAATAGGTGCCGTACCCGGCCGACTATAGCGCGGCTCGGTAGAGTAAAATAGATACATATATATAATGTATGCTCGACTCATAGAATCACGTTCTAAACCTTTCTGAGTGACGTAAGAACATTATGGACACACAATATGAACTTCACTAGGACTTCTGGATCATACATACTTTCTTAGAATAACTTTGTATGGAAAGAACAACATGGACAACCTTAGTTGCTAGGAGTAGATTCATTATGAAATAGCATATTCATTTCATATTAGATCATGCCAAAAGAAAGAAGGAAATGCCTTAACATACCTTAGCCATGGTGAGTCCTTAATACCTCTCAAGCAACTCATCAAACAACTCAACTCAATCTACCATGGCATAAAGAGATTCAAAATCAGTGTTGAGCAAAGGCTAGTCTGAAACTTAAGCTAGTAGCTCGTCTACGTCAATTCGGGCAGCATCTCCCTTGTAACAAGGGCCTCCTCCAATACCATATACCAACAACAACAACAGCCATGGAAGTCCAGCAACCTATAAATATCAATAACAAGACACCATATAACTACAACAAGTCACAACTACTTCACGACGAGCGGCAAGCTCCGGTTGGAATCCGTATAACCCATATCACCCCTTATAGACTTCTTACATTAATTTAAAACTATCATTAACGTGATTATGAAGTCATTCATCAATGATTCCATCCTTATACCAAATATTTATAACAAAGGAAACAATCCTCAACTCCAACTATCTTCAATTAGTAGCTTTATTCACTAGTTCATGTCTACTCTATCCATTTAACTTAATCAACATCAAGATAACCTTAAGCACATGAAAGAACACAATATACATACTTGCTAAAGCAACTTCAAGTCGTAAATCCAAGTTATAAACAGCTTACAACAACCCTAAATGGCAATACAACACCATAGAAGTGACTTAAGCTAATCCAAGTATTATCTTGTAATTTAACATCCTAAAAACTTAACCAACATACAAGAAAGCTTAAGCACAATTAGTAGGCTGATATACTCACCTTATACAGCAGCAACAACTTGGAATTTCATCCAAATACAGCCCATAACAATCCTCAATGACAACATAACCTCAAAGAGGTGTTGTTCTTCACTAGAACTAAGTTTTGATGTTGAAATATGGTGTAATCACTTTGGAATCACTTCAAACCCTTGTGGAATCTGTTTATAAGAGTTAGGAGAAGGTTGGAGACGAAGTTGAGTTGAAAATAAGTGAAAAATAGGCGTCCAAATCGTTTAATAATTGAAGTAGGTCAACCACCGCCTAAGTGGGTCCCATTGGGAGCTGCTTGCGCGGTCTCGCGAAAACATGAATATCTTTCTACTCCGATGTCGTATTGACGAACGGTTTAATGCGTTGAAAACTAGACTCGTAGATCTTCAATTTGATATGTAGATCATCCATTTATTCAAAGTATATTTGGAGAAAAGTGCATCTACATTTGGCCTAAATTTCAGCATATTATGAATGCAACTTGTGATGGCCTTTGCTAACTTTTGTTCTATAACTCGTTTGACTTAAAAGGAATAACACACGACTATCATACGACTACAATAACTCATAACTTAACCTCCTCATCATGTTAATCACCCTAGTCTCACACCAAAAGAATATGTTATAACATTCAAAACTTGTCGATTTTCGACGGAACTTATTTCCTTCAATTTGTTTAGCGATTAAGCTTTCCAACCCTTTTGGTACTTGTCATTCATGATCTTAAGTATTTGTAACCTCCAAAGTAACATGATTAACTTACTTTATTTGCTTTCAAATATAATCTCATTTATGAGCTTACATCAATTGACTTACGACATACTCTCACGTATGAAAACTTGGGGTGTAAC
This sequence comes from Nicotiana noctiflora, assembly GCA_032618575.1. Taxonomy (NCBI): domain Eukaryota; kingdom Viridiplantae; phylum Streptophyta; class Magnoliopsida; order Solanales; family Solanaceae; genus Nicotiana; species Nicotiana noctiflora. Next base: position 174,892 of record JASVEL010013586.1, read on the forward strand.
ACCAGATCCCCAATACTAACAAGACAGGATCAATATACATGATCCACAATAACTGTGTCACCCACTGGGGTAGCTACATGCACGGGCAAGGCAAGAATACCACGGGTCGTACCCAAATGATGCGCAAAATATGAAGATACATAGGAATAGGTAGATCCGAGATCAAATAAGTCAGAAGCATCCATGTGGTAAACTAAGATAATACATGTGATGACCGCATCTGATGCGCTAGCGTCCCTCCTATTTGGAAGAGCATAAAATCGAGCATGACCTCCACCAGTGAGGTCCTCACCCCTGGGGAAACCTCTGGCTACCTGACCACCACTCCTAGCTGACTGAGTGGTGCTGAAAAAACCGGAGCAAAAGATGAGGGATGATCCCTCTGCTGAGACCGTTTACGGAGTAACTGGGGACACTCCCTCCTGATATGACCCAACTCACCACACTCAAAGCAACGGACTGAAGCTGGAGAAAGGGACTGCTAAGAACCCCTTGTTACAGATGAACCCTGAGCTGAAGGAGCAGGAGCAGAGCTCTGAGCTGGAAGGACGCTCAGTACGGGCTGGCTCTGCTGACGACCCTGCTGACTATGATGACCCTGATGGCCCTGACAACCATGGTCTGACAAAGATCCACTAGACTCTGAACGTGCTGACTAAGGAGATATGAAGGAACAACCTCTGATGTGCTGAAACTGGCCCCTAGACGGAGCACCACTGTAACTGCCTGCACCATGAGGCCTCTTAGCCTCCCTCTCATCGCGCTCTCGACTGTGGTCTGTCTCAATCTATCGAGATGCATCAACCACCTCCTCAAAAGTAACTGTTGTAGCTCTCTCTCCAGTCATCAATATGCGGATAGGATAGTTGAGACCATCCACAAACCTCATGATCCTCTCACGATCTGGCAGGATCATCCACATAGTATGCTGAGCTAGTTGTGTAAACCTCAACTCGTACTGAGTCACTGTCATATCCCCCTGCTTCAACCACTCAAACTGACGATGTAGCTCCTCCCTATGAGACTGGGGCACATACTTCTCCAGAAATACATGGAGAATTGCTGCCAAGTGAGGGGCATTGTCCCAATAGGCATACGCCTCTCGAAATCCTCCCACCAATTAAATGCTGGCCCTGTGAACTGGAAGGTAGTGAAAGCCACACCGCTAGACTCCAGAATACCTGTAGTATGAAACATACGCTGGCACTAATCCGGAAAACCCTGGCATCCTCGCCTTCAACACCACCGAATGTGGGAGGCTGTAGTATACCGAACATCTCCAACTGATGCTACTCGTCATTAGGCATAGATGGGACCACATGAGCTGGGGCTGGTGCGGCTGGTGGAGCCGGCTGAACTGGCTGAGCTGGAGCAGCCTCAGGTACCTGTAAGCCCTTAACTACCGGCTCTGGTGTACGAGCAATGGGGGTCTGATTTCCTCCTCCTGCTTGAGAAGATGCTTCTATATTAGAAGCCGCAACCACCTGGGCTAAGCCAGTACACACTGATAGGATCTGTGCTAAGGTCTCTTGGAGACCCGGTATCTCAAAAGGCACTGCTGGTGCCTAAACCTGGGCTGCTGGAATGCCTGCAGCCGGAACCTGATCCTGAACCCGGTCCACTGGCGCTGGGATCTGACCCTGAGTCTGGTCAACTGGTGGGTAATCAGGTGTTGTCACTGCTGCCCTGCCTCTGCCACGACCACGGCCTCTGGGTGCCACTGGTGGTCATTC